>JBBPLJ010000325.1:9359-25635 GCA_038089715.1 Veloporphyrellus conicus
CGGCACAAGCCGAATCATGGACTGTCGCAGATGTACCAGCTGGGACATGGGTTTCTTCACGAAACCTCACCTACGTCAAGGTATGGAACTGCTATTGACGCTGCACTGTCATCCCATCCCCTTTTGTGCAGGTGTACAATGCATCCCACATGGTTCCATATGACGTCCCCGATGCCGCGCATGACATGATCCTCCGCTTTATGGGCATGAACTTTTCAGTCGTCCCCGAAGGGTCCGCGCGCATACCGAGCAGCATCGGCGATAATGCCAAACCCGTGTTTATGGATGACGAGAACTCCCCAGTTTTGTCTAAACCGCCAGAGCAGTCGCCCGAAGAGATGAAAGCACAATGGGATGGTGAGTGTCCCTCGTTCTCCTGTGATTGATCCGGAGATGACGCGGTCGCAGCGTATTATAACGCAGGGACGGTCACGCTTGTTGTTTTGCTCTTCGCCATCGGGCTCGGCGTGTATCTATGGTGTCGACTTCGCAGACGACGCGTTCAGCCGTCTCGAGGGAGTGACGATCTCGCCGAGGAGAACATACCTTTCCAGAGTCCCGTCGAAGGGGACGCGGACGAGTCGGATCCGGAGCTTGTTCAGCGGAAGAGAAAAGGGAAGGAGCGGGTGATCGATGATGAGCGATCGCCGATTTTTGATGTGGGCGAAGCTGACGAGGATTAGCTACGCGGTGGTCCAGATGTCGACTCGGGTCTTTTGTTGTGACTGTGCAATAGGGCTGTATGTGGTTATTTAAAAGGGGGGGGCGCAGCCTGAGGCCTCCACAAGATCAGATCCTGAACTCGCCAGGTTCCCTGTTGAGTTTGTGCAAGAGGTGGACACGTGTTGAATGGTACAACATTTTTCTTTTCCCAGAACTTTTGCAAACTGATTATTTGATTACACCTGAATTTCACCGATGATAACAGCATCCACCTCCTCCCCAACCTGCAGATGTGATGGGCTACCCTCTTGGAGGATGGGTAACTGCACGAGCGCATTGGCCCCGCTCAAGCTTGCCACTCGACTCGATCTCTGACCTCCCGTACTATATGCCTTGAGGCCATCTGGCGTCGTTTTCACAATGACACGATGGAACTCTACTCGGGGATCCAGGCGCATCGGGTGTTGAATCTACCCAGGCGCAGTAATATGTTTTTATTTTTCATTCAAGCAGCGCGATAACGTCACAAGAGAGGGCACTCACCTTTACTTTGACACGCGGGAGCTGATACGACTCGACCGGCCATCCGCCCAACCTCCTGAGCGCAGGTACCACAAAAATGTAAAACGTCACGAGCGCCGATGCCGGGTTTCCCGGTAGAGCGAACAGAAATTTCCGTTCACCTTGCGTCTCTGGTACAGGCAGGCTCGCAAACGTCGTCGGCTTTCCGGGCCTCGTAGACACGCGACCAAAGTGGATCGTGCCACCGAACCGTCGCTCGATGACGGGCTTGAGAAGATCGCTGGAGCCCATCGACGTACCGCCCGTGGTGAGAAGTAGGTCTGCTTCTTGGAGCCCTTTGGCGATAGCTTGAACGTGCGCGTCGACACTAGGAATATGAAAGCTTAGTTCAGTCGCGTGAGCTCCTTGTCAAAAGAACCCAGGTCTCACTCGTCGGCTACTATCCCAAGGTCGACGACCGTGTATCCCATTCCCTCGAGTATTGCTTGCAACGAAGGGCGGTTGGTGTCGTACATGCCTCCCCATCCGTCGCTGGGAAGTGGGTTCGGAGATTGCAGGTCCAGAATTTCGTTGCCCGTGCTTAGAAGCGCCACGACAGGATTGCGTCGCACTTTGACCTACATCATGCTTTAATTTACCAGAGGGACGAAACAAAGGTGCAAGTCGACCGACTTTTTTTCGTCCGACAAACGCCAGTGTACCAATTTCGCCACCCAAACTCGTAATCACATCGCCTTTTTGCAACACCAGATCGCCAGCGCACACGTCTGAACCCGCGAGTCTCACGTTTTCTCCAGCAGGGACCTGCACCAGTGTCTTCACCTGTCTTTCTTCGAGATCTTCACCGTTGGCGTTTTTGACGGTAGACACGAGTTCGGTATCTTCCACCATGATCACGGCGTCCGTCCCGGCAGGGAGTGGCCCTCCTGTATTGACGCGAAATATAGACCCTTGTGGAACGTCCTCTGCAAGAGCATGCGTTTTCCATGTCAACACATTGTACACTCCGGGGGGATCAGAAGCTGTCGACTTGGTGAGTGAGCAGCAATTCCAACCTGGGTTGTATGTCCGCCCTTACATTGGAGTGCGTAACCATCTACGTTGGTGGTTTTCGAGGACGGCACATTCTGTGGCGCATATACGTCTTCAACGAGCACGTGTCCCGCGAGGGCTGGGGTAACCTATGTAGAACATTAACCAGGATGATGCGTTCCTCTAACGGTGATCACGGACCGGCAGCTCGAGAGGCCCTAGAGGCTGGATCTCAGTCAAGATAAGCTGCAGGGCTGCTTCAAGACTGATCTGCGGATATGGTGATATACGATGACGGCCAGGGGCTATAGACACGTTCACGACACTGATTTAATTGCCAGGGTGTTTATGCTCACTCACCGGGCGCAGATGGATCATGGGAGAGTGATGTCCTAGATTGAGGGGCATTATGTCCTTCATGATGATGGTGGCAATGGTGATGATGGTGATGATGGTGATGATGGGAGTGATCAGACGTATCCGAAGCCTGACCCGACGGGGTGTGACTTGTTCCCAACGTTGCATGTACCTGCTTGCCGCTACCTCCTTTCATGAGATCGATCGCATGGGAAACGACGCCATTGGAGAGAAGCACTTCCATGTTCTCCCTCACGGCCTTGACACTCCCGGGGAGCGTCACGACAAGGGTATTTCTGACCGTCCCTGCGATCGGTCTAGACAGCGCTGCAAGCGGTGTGTGCTTGATCGACGCCGAGAGCAGGAGATGCACGATCCCCGACGCATGTCGCTCGATCAAAGGTGATATCGCCTACCAGCAGAAAAAAAAAGGGAAGAGTCCCAAAGGCCCTGTCACAGGCGGCAACAGGAGCTGAAGTGACTACGGTACCTCGGGCGTGCGGTCTCTCACACCGAATCCAGTTCCACCCGTGGTGATGATCCAGTCTATCGCACCGCGCTCGGACTGGTCCTGGACGGTCTGACGGATCTGCGCTTCGTCATCGGGGAGGATGGTGGTGGTTACATCTTGGTAGCCATGACGCCCAAGGATCTGTTGTATTTCAGGGCCGGACAGGTCTTGACTCTTACTCGAAGACACGCTGTCGCTGACTTGGTGTCGATGAGCATCTTGTACCTGGCAGAACAGAGGGAATCATACCCGTAATGATTAATATTTTAACGGAGCTCATGAATGGGGATGGGGCAGATCACTGCTGGTGGTACTAGGGTAATAACTCGCACATCTAACGCCTAATCGATCTAGATCACGAGCTCTTCTAGCCTATACAAGCCAACACCTAGATCAGCCCGCTGCGCAAGCTGTTTTCTCTGCTTCTTCCACTCCGCAGAACCCTCTGTGGTTACAGCCGTATTTGCCTTTAGCATACGGACCTTTGCAAAAGGCTCCAACATCCCACGTAGTGGCTCCAGGCTCTCGATAAAAGCGATCTCGGGTTCTATAGAAGAGAGAATTCGATGCAATATATCGTGCGAGGGCTGGTACTGGAGAAGAGCGACGAACGAGGCGTCAAGCAGGGCTTGAAGGAAAGTGATGACCTGATGAACGGATCAACGTCGTGATGCGAAACACATGTGTGGCTACAAAAAGTACCTTGGGATACGGTGGAAAATCAGCCTGACCAGGCTGTATATTCGTGCTCGTGGTCAGCGACTTGAGCAGAGCCCCAATCTCATGCCCGGTCCCTTCTTGTAGCCAACCTTCCAATATCTCCAGGATTACGACCAAATCCTGAGCGTCGGATAAATGCTTCCGGATGGCCAGACGCATCGGGACTGGTGAGAATGAATATGATATACACGCAGAAAGATAGGACCAAAGAGGGGGTACATAGCCCTCTGATGCATCTACATCCATGTCATTTTCGCTTCTACGATGCCTGTCGACGAGACTTTTCGCTGAAGCCATCAGTTCGTCCTCAGAAATATCGGTGACTGTTGTAAGAGCGAGCATCACATTTTCCTAAATGACGTGTAGGGTTTGAAAAGTTCCAGAACACATGGCAGTAGAATTCTCACCCAATCACCTCGTTGGCGCAACGCCGTGATAAGGCGACCGTCAAGCATGACAGTACTGACGATGGTATTTTCAAGAATACAGCGTGTTACGCGGGGAGTATACGGGTAGTGGGTTGATGAAGCTGGAGTCAAGACCATTTTGAGGATTTTCTTGACAAATTCATGACCGAGAGCCTCCTCTTTTGACTGCCCTTGTCTCAGTTACAAAATCGCATAAATTAAGAGGGAGTCCTTACAGATTGCGAGTCAACCCACTTCAAGAAGTTTCGTTCAGCTTTTTGTGCATGGTTATTCCTTAAATATTCTCGAGTTTCGTCAATAATTCTCTTGGCGGATCTTTCCTCTTCCTTGTACTTCCGGCCCTTTAGTCTCTTTGGGGCTAGCCACTCAGCAGTCTGCTCCATTTTGCCCAGCGCACCGGCGAGACTCGACCTGAGTCGTGCGTCAACAGGCACAATGTGTATCGAAGATCGTTTAGGGGGTGCATTTTCCTCGCAAATTTGCGATGGCGACACCATCAAAAGCACCTGTCCTTCGTCGGCGACAATAAGGCGTAAATGTGCTGAAGGAAGTGCGGATGGTATAAGCATTGATCGTGCCCCTAGAATGACCCCATAGGACAAATCCCATATTTGAAGAGAGATCTCTGCAGTACCCTCTACCAATGCAGCAAGGAGGACGAGAGAAGTGCCAAAGGATACGATAGAGAGGCCTTTGCTCACTGGTGGCTTTTTGCTTTTGAGAAAGTTAAACCGCTGAAGACGAAGGGTTTCGGAGATGGGGGCCGAGAAGAGGGATGCATTCAGGGACGCGAGCTGATGCGTGACCCATACCCCGCCCGAGTCTGTAATATGATATACCAATGTGCTACACCAATTAGCATGGAAGACACACCAATAAAACTCAAAATCCCAGATGGACTGCAACTTAAGCCGAGCACAAAGGGATTACAGTCGCTAGCTGAGATTGCGAGCGGTATCTCGCAAGTTCCGCCTAGGACAATTTCTTCTCCTACGCGTACCAGCCGTACCTGCAGGACAGTGCCAGATTGGCAGCAAGTAATGGCAACACTGCTACATGAGCCCATGTCATCCTGTATGAAGCTACATGATTTGTTAGAGAAGATAAAGGTTTCCAAGTGCTTGCGTTCTCCGGGCCAATCTAGCCGGGCTTTTATATCCACCTGTGGGTTCGCAAGGGAGAGACTTCCATTTTTTGAAATGAATAATAGTGGTACTACGTCATGACCCGTACCATATATTCGTACAGGTCGATCGTCAACCTAGAATGGCATCAGATAAGGACACTTGATCTCGAGGCAAGAAGAGCGCACGACCACGACAGTCTTCTCGGTTACTGCGACCGCTGAGCCAAAAAGGTTTTGTCGTATTGCCCAGATAGTACGCCCGCGGTTTTCTTTAGAAATGTCCGGGGCTGATTCCAAGACCACATAGCTAACAACCGACTTGTTCCCGTCCTCCGTGACATACAGGCTGAGAGTAGGTGTTGCAAAAGTGACATGCTTGCCAACGGAATGCGATGCTACGGTGTGAATGTTGTGGAGCTGCACTCTAGTGCATCAGACTTGGTCGCAAAGTCGAAATGAAATGACTTTTTACTGACGTCCCAGACGTGAATGCCGTCTGCTTGTGCGGTCACCGTGGCATAACGGGGAAAGTCCTGGTTGTGAGTGGTGTATATGGCCGCGAAATCTGGGGTACTTTGCGACAAAGTACTGCTGAGATACAGCTGAAATGGTTCGCCGATGGTCGAGCTCATC
This sequence comes from Veloporphyrellus conicus, assembly GCA_038089715.1. NCBI lineage: Eukaryota > Fungi > Basidiomycota > Agaricomycetes > Boletales > Boletaceae > Veloporphyrellus > Veloporphyrellus conicus. The sequence goes on from JBBPLJ010000325.1 coordinate 15,352, forward strand.
GAGGTCGACGCCGCTGTGATCAAACTATCAGGCGTGGGAGTTGTCGCTCCTCGGCTTAATCAAGCGGAGCGCTACGAGTGTGCGGACCCAAACGCGTTTTCAATCTACTACCAACACTACCGGCCTTAGCGTCGAGCTCGGGTCCACAAGATGCCCGAACTAGCAGCAAGGGAGGCTGCACAGCCAGTCCAGGAAGAGAGCCCTTTCCGCAAAATCTTTGGGGTCGTCCAGGTATGACGTCTCCACGTAAGCTTCTGTCTGGCCAAGCGCTCAATTTCGCCTTGCGGAACAGCAAGTGCTTATAGTATGGATCTTTTCGCAATTCGGTGAGTGCAAGAAAACATGTGTCTTGAGTCGAAAACCGAGTTCTACGTAGCAACGAAGTTCTTTATGCCCTCCGAGAAGCCTCAGACAACTCCCGTCCCCTCTCCCGGAAGCCAGACACCTCCGCCAGTCGGACAAGTAAACCCCTTTACTCTCCCGCCACAGCGAGCCCACCTTGCGTGGTCACTTGAGCAGCCACTCTCCATGTATGTTTACTTTTCGACATCGCCCAACGGCGACGTGTTTTCGCGTCAATGGACCTCTGGATGGAGAGAAGATCAAGACAAGGACTTACCCTCCTTCATATGGTCAAACATTACGTTTGGAGATTGGAATGACCAAAGAACCGAGCACCTTGATATCCACTTGCCCAAGGTATAGAGCCATGGTTATCATGTATACTCAGGACTCACTCGAAGAAGGCTGTTCAACATAATGCGTCCCTCTGGGCGGATGTATTTCTTACCAAGGAAGGGGCAAGCCCGGACCCATCGAACCCATCGTTTGACCCTCACAGCGTACATCATATTCGCAAATGTTGGTTGATTTCCGCCAACGTTCCTATAAGGGTGACCTCACCTAGCTCGCGGTTTAGTGTTGACTAGGTATTTGCCAAAGTCCAAGATACGCAAGGAGAAGAACCTTCTTAGTAGTCCTGATGGCACACAAGAGGAGGAACCAGAGGTATCTTCCCGAAATGTTGTCTGACTTCATACTAATTTGACCTCATAAGGTTATCGAGGAAGATGTGATAGTTTCACATTGGTATAGGGTGCGTCATCGCCACTAACTGACCACATAACCAGGGGCTGATATCCAGTGCAGAACTTGACGTTGGCTCTCGTTTCCGATGGAACCGCCCTCGCATTCGACAAGTTACCTCCCGTTATATCAGAGCGTGAGTATCCATTATTGCAGGTCAGGTAATTCTTAACCCGCAACAGATATCCATCTGGTTCCCGGCGCGAGGGATACAGCTGGGACGACAGGCTTTTACAAGCCAATTGTGTTCCCAAACGACTTTTGGGTACTGCGATCCCACCTCACGGAGATCAACAACACAACTCCTAGTGTCCCCTTGCAAATAACGTTTCAGCCAATATCGTACTTCAAATTCCAGATCTTTGCTTCGATGACGCAGGGCTTCGATGAAGCGTTGAAGAAACAGGGCGGTGCCACAGGCGCAGAACTAGATGAAGTGAAGAGGATGTTACTCGAGACCAACCCATGGTTCCTCGCCTTAACTGCACTTGTTAGCATCCTGCATACAGTGTGAGTTTGACCGAGATTGGTGTTGGCTATCCTAACTGGGTCAGGTTTGAGATGCTCGCGTTCAAGTCAGATGTGTCACACTGGCGTCAACGAAAAGAACTCGTGGGGGTGTCGGTCAGGTGAGTATGCAGGGATTGTATTGAGTTCACCCTGATTGTATCTTTCGACCCTGCAGAACGGTACGCTTTCGCTTGAGGTGGATGCTCTCCCGCTTCTGTCACCCATCTGATAAATTTCCAGATTATAACCAACGTGTTTGTCCAGACTGTGATTCTCCTATACCTCATCGATAACAACACAGACACGAGCTGGATGATTCTTCTCGGCTCTGGGATGGGTGTTGTTATCGAAGCCTGGAAGGCAGGTCACATTATGCAAGTGATTATTGCGCTTGTGGTAACCCCTATAGTTAGATCACGAAAGCGGTTGATATTAGCATCGTGGCCTCGTCTACCGGATCGATGTTCCCTTACATGCTGAACATCAAAGGTATGGCCTCGAACACGTTTTTGATGTTTCACATGCTACAAGTAGACGTTTAGATAAGCACGTTCTCAGCGAGGATGAAAGAAGGACACAGGAGTAAGTGAACTGGAAATGATGGGCGGATCTGCGACGCTGACCGGGGATATTTTAGATATGACAAGCTTGCATTCCGATATGTATCCTATGTGGCCATCCCACTCCTCGCAGCATATAGTATTTATTCTCTTGTGTACGAGACACACAGGGGCTGGTACAGTTATATCATCTCGACGCTGACATCCTTTGTATACATGTTTGGATTTGTGAGTACGTTGGCTGTTGGCGAGGGTCTCTTGACAACGGTTGAATATGCCAGGCACAACTCATACCCCAGCTTATTATCAATTACAAGCTCAAGGTCCGTCGTTGCTGTGTCGGCTATGTGTTGATTATAGTTTTCCTCGGCAGAGCGTCGCCCATATGCCAATGAAAGCAATGATTTATAAGACGTTGTCGACGGTGGTAGATGACCTGTTTGCGTAAGGTTGCCATGTGATCACATGCAGCACGGAATTCACGCGACTCCACGCAGGTTTTGTATCAAGATGCCAACCCTCCATCGGCTCGCGTGTTTCCGCGACGACCTTGTGTTTTTGGTATTCCTATACCAGGTGGGCGGTTGTACTATTTATGGGACACAGCATCGGTCTAATCTTCCACACCCAGCGGTGGATATATCGCATCGATCCCAAACGGGTGAATGAATACGGTCAAGTGATGGCTGAGGATGCCGTCAAGGCTGACGGCAGTGGGGAGACGAAGAAGGACAAGTAACCAGACAGGTGTCCAATGAGAACAAAGCATGGGTGGTGCTAGAGAAGACAGGTAGCGTCTGGGCGCGGATGAGTGGTTCTGGCACGAATCTTGCATCGCGCTATCTCCTGCGGTGGTTGTTGGATGCAAGTCTCCAGCGTCTGCGTGCAGTTATTGTCTGGAAAAGGAAATACTAAAATAGACCGAAAAGCGGGCGAAATTAATAAAATTGGCCTCGGATCTGGGAATTTTGGGGGTGAGAGTGTGACCGTGGGAAAACTGGGCCCTCATATCGCCTTATTTGGGTTGCGAAACAAGCACGGCACCGGGCATTCATCTAATCCGCTGCTGGATCTCGTCTGCATCGCTAAACGCTCGTCCGCCCGTCTTCCCTTCTCCCTCCACCATCTTGCCCGTCGCCAATGGCGGAGATGCCCAAGAACCTCCCTTCAAGGGCCTGCAAGTGTCTCAACGTGCGCATATGGTCTCAGCGTCACCCAGAGAAACCCCCCGATTTTCTCATGACGCCCGCTGCTCACTCGGAATATGCGTTGACGTACGTCGGCGCGCAGGGCATCTCCATCGTAGGTCGCTCCCGGACCCTCCATCTCTTTTCTCAACCCTCTTGTCCCTCCAGGCGCTTCCACAGGTCACGATGAGGATGCGCAAAATTGGCCTATACGTCGCGGGCTCCTCCCGATGCCTCCGATTTACGACGCTCACCTGTCTGCTCTGTCAGACAGCGGCATACCGTGTCCAGCAGCTGGTGGCATCCGATGTCGATGCTCAGGAAGGCCCATTGCTCCCCTCTGCTGACTGGGTAGAACAGGAGCCCCTCCTGACCAGCTGTGGGTGGATTGATGTCCACAAAGACTGTCTCGTGAGTGGCTCCATTGACTCCCGTTATCAGCAATTGCTTTGTAGTGTTGTTTCTACTTTTGGTCGCATTGGGCGCGCATGACTGTTGGCCTTTTGCTTTCTCCACCAGCACAGCATATCTTTTCCTGCGCCGCTTTATTGATGTTGACTCACGACTACTTGACACCGTTTTAGCTTGCCGAGGAAGTTGCGCGGCTGTCATCCTCGTCTACGTATTCGTCCACCTTTGGCATCGCTTTACCTCAGCAGGCGATTCTGACGGCCCCACCGACGAAACCAGCCCATGAAAGTCCTCAAGCGTCTCCTGTGCAGACAAACGCGACACCCGGACCTTTCCTGTACGACTTGAAGCCTTTGTTTCCTCCAGCACCCTTTGTACCCTCCCATCCCGTTTTTGCTCATCTATCGTCGCTTGCTGTCAAGTCCTCCGAGCGTCTCAGATCGTTGGCAGAGGAACAAATAGCTGCGATCGTTCGAGATAAATGTACCGAATTGGAAAAAGCGGATGATGGACTACGACATGATGTGGAGGTGCTCTGGCGAAGGTTCGTAGGGACTATGGGCGAGGTGGAGAAGCAACTGGGACCCAAGGTCGCGGAGACGAGGAGGCGGGATAGCTCACGTGGCCTTGGGTCGCCCACTTCAGGAGTCTCGGGAACGCCTCTAGTCTCTGTTCGGAGTTTCGTGCCGACCCCAAGTGCACCGACAAGAAAGTCGTCACCAACATCTCTATGCAGAGTCTCCTCTCTTTCGGTATCCTTAGCGACCTCGGGGTTTTGCCATGTCCGAGTGGACCAGGAACCGGTCGAGGCGCGTGAACGACCTTCAAGCAACAGTCCCCGATCACCACCTCCGTACTCATCTCACCCCTCTTCGCTTGGCTCCGCGGAGAGTTCATCGCTTAGATCTTCTCCGCAATTATCTCCGCGCGCAAACGGTGACAGCATCGTGCAGCCTTTCAAACGGAGCATGGATGAAACGAGGGACACAGCCGTCAGTTTTAAGTACTTCACGATCCTGGAAGCGGATGTTGCTCGTGTGCGTCAGCAGCAGGGTGCTTCTCAGTTAGACACCAGAAACGACGACGTTTCCAAACCGGCCAAGGTGAAAGATAGCTCAACTTTCACGAAAATAACCACGCCGGCCAAGGAGGCCGAAGAAACCCATGCACATCCGCCAGGGAATTCTGGTCGGGATGTGCTATTGCCTACCGGTGGGACGCCGCAGGAGAGGAAGGTCAAGTTCGACATCAGAGCGGAGGCCGCCACAGGTGGGGGAGAGAACCCGGAGACCAATAGCGAAACCAGAGATAACGAAGGTAGGGACTGTCCCATCTTTTATTTCCGGAAACTGACACCATTCGTAGAACTAATATTCGACTTGGAGGAGGGAAGTAGTGATCCCGAGTCTTCAGATGCGGCTCCCACTCTTCCGTTCATTGAGAATACTCAGGCACGACGCCGAGGACGTCACCGTGTCGCGGGCCTTGGGGCCTTGCCAGCGTCCTTGTCTTCTCTCCGGCCGGTGTCACTTCCGGCTTATTCCGATATTCAACCCAAAACTGTTTGGGAACCTACGACTACGGTATCAAATAGCGCTGTCTCACACACAATGCCGCCCGCTCTACTATCGCAGGAAGCTCGACCCGAATATCCCGAACAACTTGATTCACAAGAAGAAGAAATTTTGAAACTGGTCGCTGCAAGTATGCCCAGTCATAGAAAGGCGTGGAAACGAAACAGTAAGGCATGGCAACTGTTTGTGAGCAGACGACGGAATGGCGTCCCTGGTGCCCTGATACCAGAGGAGAACGAGGACGGTTCTGGACGAGTGTCAAGCGATATGGATGACGGTGGCTGGAATAGTTCCCGGGGTGAGCATTGCTGGTTGACATTGGTGATCCCAGGCTCATAAAGCACGAACCAGTAGGAGGCGCCGGACTCGCCACATCGTTGCCTATCGACATCAGTCCATTATCTCGCCAGAGAGAACCATTAACATTGGCGTCGTATCAGCTCAAGACTTCGCTTTCAGATCGAGCGAGGCTGGTAGTTCCTGCGCTCCCAGATGGTCGACGACATATAGCGTCCGCCTCGCTACGTAAGGCTTCGTACGCGGAGCGGGATCGTTCCCGGGCGACAGATCCTGGGTTTCTTGCAGGGGTTGGGGAGGATGCGGAGGAAGACGAGAGTGACGAAGAGACTGGTCAAGCGAATGCCGCGGACGAAGGACGAGGCAGGCAGCGTGCGTTCAAGATCCTCCAAGCTCGAAGTAAGATTCCTGAAGCGGGTATGTGGATGAGTCTGGCATAAATCTCGACTGCGCTCTCTTTGCGGTGTCTCGTGTGTATCTCCGTGTCGTGCGCGTATTCGTGTGGTATAATGCCGTCTGTTCGTGGTTGTTGCAGTTGTATGACATGCTGATCCCGCTTACATTATTCTGTCAGTAATACCGCTAGTCGCTTTTGCTCCATTATGTAGCATCGTCGTCGTCGCAATTTTCAAAGTACCCCACTGTGCACGCTGATATTAATTTATGGAGTTCCAAGGCTGACATTAATACTCGAGTCCGGCCCTGGGTGACGCTGCTTTCTCAACGTACGACTCTGAAGCCGACATCTTGCGGATGCTACGGTACGCAAAATGCTGCTTGGATCTCGGCCGCAGTTCGTCTCGCCAGCAGTTTCTGGAAGGTCATCGTGACCCAAATGTAGTTACTACACATCATCTCACGATTCATGGTGGACAACATTGGAGGGCCCTGCGGTGGGGCCGTCTCCCATTAGTGCACTCTAACAATGAGACTATTCGGTTCCTGCCACCGACAGCAGTGGTCTGATTCGCCACGTCCAAACACGGGGTGAGTGACCATTTTTCATTTCATTCGAACAGTCGAGGCAAGTTTGACGTAGACGTGATCTTGCCGATAGGTGATAATCCAGAACAAGAGGTGAGGTACAAAAACACGATGGGCCGTTGGACGATCATTTGCCACTAGAGAGCCGTCCCGTGTGCTCCTGGCTGCTTAGCGCTAATGGTAACTCGCGCGGGCATCCTACCCCATGGCGTGCACCCCAGATTCCGCTTGATGGATGACAATCTCGATCGCTGGACATCGTTTACTATCATGCCAGGACTGAGGCGCTCACTACTGCCGCTGCGTCAGGGTATCAGGCGTGCAAAAAAGGTTCTACTTCTAGGCGGACTCGGATGCGGGAGAGTCATCTTACGCTTCACGCGCTCGCTGCGTCAGCAGCATTTCCATTCCATGGCTCTAGTAACGAGGGCGAGAAGAAAATTTGGCACCGACGTAAAGGATGTCCACCTAGCGTGCTTCAACTTCCCGTTCATACGTAATGCTAGCTTTCTCGAATGGGCGAGGTGTGTTTTGTTTTGCAGCCGGTATGGTTCCTCCTTTGATATCGGACTAGATAGTGGACCACGATGGAAGAGTATCGCATGGGACATGAGTAATACGCTTTTATCATATTTCAGGATGCGGCATGGCGCATCTTACAAACAACAAACCAGGTGACCTCATTTGACAGCGTCCTAGTGGACTTTTTACTATTTTCTGGAACAGATCGGCTTCGTTGATACCATCCTCAAACAGGTATCTTGGAAACACAAACACTTCGCGTGCTTCCAGAGCGCGAGTGTCTTCCATTGGGGTGTCTGCGTATATCTGCCATAGTTCTCCTACCTTCTACGAACGTGCCAGCGTTGCAATAGCATGTGTAAGTGGAGACTGGGATGGTTGGCGACGATCCGGCCCATCTCGGCGAGGGTCACTTCGAAAGCGGGGACAATAGAACTATCAGAGATGAGCTGACTCATCCGTATTGCGCAGGTTGACGGATGAGTGCACTAGCCCTGGAATAGGAGTGCCAAAGCGTAGCTCCTCGCCAAACAAACTGTTTGACACAATATCATACAATGCTGGGGATCAAGATAAATATTTATTTTTTTGTTCAGCTGGTATGGAAAGCTTACGGTCAGCACAGGTATCTCGCGCGAGGACTTCTTGATGCCCCCGTCAGTTAAACACTGCCCCTTGGAGTCTCCGGGATTATACTAGTGACATCAAGGGGTCCGCCGCAGGACAGGAACGCATCATCAAGACACTTACCTTGCGATACAAAAGTGGGTATGTTCGCCCTTGTTCTGTTGCCCTCATCTTTCTCTCCTACTTGCTTATTTTGGCTCACCTTACCCTTATCTTGGAGCCCCCCTCCTTCCCGATCGTTGCGATAACGTCTGGCTGTGCGCGAGAAAATTGCTACCAAAGTAGGCCAACGAAGCCGGGGAAATTAAACGTGACACCACTGCCGCACGAGGACCAAGCATGTTAAGGAACAACACCAGATCCAAGGCTGTGTGCCGTTATTGCGAATCTACTTTTGCGCAGCAAAGGCGCGCAAAGAACCGAGAGAAGGTCGTATCACGTTGGTCGTGAAGCACGCGGAAGGGATACAACGTGGCTACAACTCCACAAAGATACCGACGTACCTGAAACCTTTGACATCATGAAGGCAGGGAGATGATTCTGAGCTTTACTCCTTCAGTTACCCATCTTGTGTACTCGGGGCGGTGGTTGTTATGCATGTGCAAGTTTCTTTCCCTGACGAGACTGCCGATCATTTTCAAGAGGGGGCCGCATGCCGTAAATCTGCGCGTCTGGACCCTAGGGTCTTTCTGCGCTCTTATGGTGGAGATAATTTTGGTGCGCCGCGCCTTGGTAGTATTTTCCAATTTGGACCCGATCACTGACAAATGACTTGTCTAGCAAGGCGGGGCCTCCAGCATTGTTCGTTCCTAGTGGCAGTTCGGACAAGAACACAAAAAATGAACACCAACCGCCGCCCGCATCTCCGTATAGCCATCGGCGTCGCGCACGGGGACAATAGCGGCATCATGGGGGTGCGCCAAATGCCAGCGGACTTGATTCCCTCTGGCCGTTAGAACCACCGCGCTAGCGAGCCGCCCAGTTTCGTCTCTAGTCTCCGCCGGACCCCACGGCGAAGTCGGCCGCCTACAGATACGGTACGCAAAATGTTGCTTGGATCTCGGTCGCAGTTCAAATCTCGCCAACAGTTTCTGGGCGGTCACCGCGACCCAAATGCAGCAGGTCATCTCATAATGCTTATTATCTCAGAGTGGGCGACTCATTGGACAGCACTGTACGCTCGGACCCTCAACCAAAATGCACTCTTAGTAATGATGCAGACTCAATCTTACAGTGCATCAAACTCCGCGTCTGTATGTGCCAGCTCATCTTGTATTTCCGTGCAGTGGTTTGGGGTAGTGAACACTCCCTGCCCTCCACATTTTCAGCGCCGCTCCTTGTTATGAGATTCGGTTCCGAGCCATCCTGACTGATCAGGCGACGCTGCCAGCGCCCGAGGGTCCGTCGAGGTCGCCGCCTAGACGGACTCCATTTCTTCAAGTTGTGTGCACCTGTTGCCTTCATTTCCCCTAATGGAAGGCGGCATCTTGTCATTAAAACATCCCAGACAAGGCCGCTAAGCGCAGGGACAAAAAAACAATAACAGCATCATCATTTTTCGTTTCGCTTGCCTGCGCCTCACCCCGACTCGAACTCAGTTTCCGAGTCCTCCGGGACCCTGTGATGAAGCATCTAGGGCCGCTACTAGCGCTTGCATCGTGACCTTGACAGTTCGCAAATTTTCTTTTTCACACAACCGGTCCGTACACCGACGCCTTGCTGTCGTGATCGTGTTACCGACTCCTTCCATTTTTTATTTATGTTTTCAGATGCATTCGACGCCTGTAAGCTCCCCTTCTGATCATTGAAATCGTCTAATTCTTGCCTACTGGTTGAATAGTGGATAGTAAGTCATGGTCACCATCGATAACTTGGCCAAAGCAACAAAATGCAACGACATCCCGCTCTGACGTATCTTTGGGATCCTACGACGTTACATAACGGGAGTGGGTGTGCGTCTCCCATTCGCGGTTTTGACAATAGATTCCGCCGTTTAAACGGCGATTCACATGGCTCGAACGCGATTCTCATTTATGTCATGGTCGACCGAGCTGACGCTATATCCCAGTGGCAGTATTGGTAAAGGTAGAATTTGAATCGTCGCGAAGGCTCAGGCGGTTTTACTTTTGGTTAACATGATCAGTGATCCTTCCCTACCTGTAATACGATACTTATCTCGTGTAGAAGAATGATTAATAAAGGTTTTCTCCGCGAGCCTGAACTTTTGAGGATCGGATCACCTATTGTGACCTCGTGTTGTGACCAGTGAGGTAATACTGTGGAAGCATACTACCGAATCCACCTACCTACAAGCAAGGTGTGCTAGTTTTGAAACTTTCACGCATTTGTGTCGAGAATAATAGGCCAGCATAACCCTGACCACCAAATTCCTCTCAGCCTATACTACAACCAAGTGATGATTCACCTCATGTAACGCAGACCACTGTACGTACCTGAGCCTAAATTGAGTTTAGTGGTGTAGCCAGCTGAGATTTTACTTTACCCCGGTGGCACCTGCAGGCCATT
>JBBPLJ010000328.1:0-10344 GCA_038089715.1 Veloporphyrellus conicus
GGGCGGCAGTGTACTCCCTCACCCACAACACGCAGAAAGATTGACCACCCCGATCGTCGAATGATAAATATATATCTGTATTACAATTATCAACATTTATGTAGTCTATGTTCCATGAAATTAATCAGTAAGCCCAGTGTGCCATCCAAAAGACCCATAACCGCCTTGCCGCCTCAAGGCAAGTCCTCAATAAAAATAGAATCTACATCCTTCCACGGCCCCTTGCCCCCCTCCTTCCACACCCTCTCCCGCTCCGCCCAATACTCTAGGATGTCACCCACGCGTAATGGTGTCCACACGCGCTCCCCCGTATCGCCGTCCGTCTCTGCTGTAAACCACCGCGGCCGGTGGGGCGGTAGCCGCCCATCCTCCCGCGCGCGCCGTGTCGCCCGCTGCTTCTCCTCCTGTTTCTGTTTCAGCTCATTTGCGCGCTCGTACTTGCCCATCTCGAACGCGCGCTGGTCAGGCCGGAGCCGACAATCCGTCGGGCACAGGAATGGCTTGAGCGTGTCCTCGGGGCAGTCGTTGAGCGTGACCGCAAACGGCGTTAGGTTGAACGGCGCAGGCGGCTTTTCAGAGTTTCGCCACAGGAGGAAATACTCAGCCATGTAGTTTGGTGACGCGGGGCCACCGACGGTCGCGTCGGGATGGAGAAATCCGCTGCCAGTGCCGACAGCACGACAGATGAGTTGGCTGTTCCAACGGCCCGCGATCTCATGCGTGATCTCGCCGTCAGAATTACTAACAGCCCCCGAAATCTCGTATGCATCCTTGCCTCGCCAACCTCGGGGCTTAAATGTGAGGATGCATCGATCTCCCGTACGATGATTTGTGACCTGGATTGAACCTTAGTGAAGCTCAACACAAAACGGTATCGGAAAACCGACAATCATGTCACCATAATGGTCGATGGAGGGAGACCCGAGGATGAAGCCAGAAACGTTTGTAGTGACTTTTTTCCACGAATAGTGTTCCACTACCTTGCCCTTGCCGTCGATGGTAGTTGCTTTGGGGTAATTTGGTGCGAATTCTTCGGGTAGTAAAAGTTCTGCGTGCGCAACACCAGTGGGCCGGATCTCAAAGGACTTGCCCATAAACTTATTTTGGGCGTCAACCTGTAAAGGGGCATTAGATCCGCCAGTATCTGCCTAGTGCCAGACATATACCTCGCCGAAAAAATGCCAATTGGGAGATTCAGCCCAGCAAGCCGAGATTGGTGGGTGATGGCTGACTTGTTCGGACACATATCGGTATTCTTTGTCTAATCTCACGTACTCAAAGGTTTCGCTCTTGAGAGAAAGACATGAGCACACATTCGGCGCAGAGTCGAAATGTCGTACAAGCATAGGATTAAACGGCTTTGCTATACGTCCAATAGTTGATGAATAATTAGACATCGCAAATGCAGCGACGAATGCTATACGTCGATGTGGGTCTTTATCTTTAGAGGCCACGTCGACTGCAGGTGAAGGCATTACTTCAAATAAATCAAATGAGTGATCAGCTAGGACACTCACGACACTCGGAAAACTCCATGTCTTCCGCCTACAACCAGACTAAGTTCGCTGAACAGCACAACAATATGTCCACCTACCATTCGCTGCAACATACTTGTGGGTTCATTGAAAAATACAGGGAAACTGATCTTTGTCAAATCCTTCCCGATGCTGTGCTTCAAAACGGACCAGAGGCTAGTAGATGGCCTGTCATCTTTCCCGATGGGCAACCTGGTCCTTAAATGATTGTATCCCACGAAGCCCTCCAAGCTAATGGAAAGTGGCAGAAAGGCCGTAGAGTGTATAGGGCTAGTAAGAAGCTCGCTGACGACGAGGTTTGGGAGATTACCCGACTCGATGGCGTCGAAAAACTCATCCTCTTCATCTGTGTCGTGAGCATCGTCAGGGTCGCTCACAATGATAGGAGACGGCGGTGCTAATCGTGCTATCCGGCGTTGGGTAGGAGTCAACAGTATAGGCGACATGGGGGTATCACCAATGGGGTCAGGTTCCACAGAAATGGGAGGCGTTTCCACCGTCGTGAAATAGGTAGAGGTTTGAGCCGAAGGCACACCAGATGACGTTGCGGTTAATGAGAGCGGTCGTTTCCTTAGCGTTGCAGATCCCGGGCCTTGCATCGCGACATCGAAGAATTTGCTTCCGCGTTTGCGAGAGCGAGCTCGGAGCTCTCTTTCAAGTGCTTCTCCTTCACGAACAACCGTTTGCAAGCTTTCTTCCCATACGGTTTGTCGTTCGCGCTCCCGCTGAAGTTGTGATTTCCACCACTCTTCCCTCTCTCTCGTCATCTGGAGGTACTCGTTCATCATCGTATGGATCGTGGTGAAAGACTCTTTAAGAGCTTCCCGAAGGTCTTGCGTGCCTAAGGGTGCGTCGGATGGGAATCCGGCAAGGAGCTGCGCAGTGAGCTCCATCTGCGCCGCAACCGAGTTCCCGTGCAAGTCAAAAGTGCTACCGTGAGGAGGCCGACACTGTGTGACATCTGACGCTGCCGAACTGTCATGTCTGTTTGCAACCTCTTCATCATCTTCCTCGTCATGAGCCTGGATACTGTCCTTGGAGATATCACCGACGATTGGCACGTGCTCTTCCGTCGCGTCTATTAAAGATGCCTGGTCTCCCCGCAAACTCTGCGTCCCGAGTTCTCGCATCGTAGAGACCCCTGACTGGAAACTCGTCCGGACCTTCGATGGCCGCAAGGCACTCTTGTCACTTTCTGTGCTCCGCCGGCCTCCAAGGATTTTATCCGCCTCGCGTCGGTACCACTCTATACTCTTGCTGATCGCTTGTGTCCAGCGTGCAGCTTCAACGGGGTGATTCGCTCGCATGTACCACTTCTGTACTGTATGTCCACGCGCAGGTGGGGAGCAAACTTCGAAACGCGTTTTCTCGGTACCTGTGCCAATTTTGAGAATTGCCGTCTTCATCGCAATTGCCCCTCTACTGGTAATCTCCTCGTCATCCTGGTGTCTATAGTCTACAGAGAAGCACATTAACACTTTCATAGCAACAGTATATTGACACAAACATGAGAGAACACCATCCTTGAGGACGAACCACCGCGTGTTGTAGCCTTTGGCGACGTTTGTATATTTGTTCAGGTAGCCTTTGAGAACAGGGGGCTCAGAGGTGGGCACATCAATCAACGACTGGTCATGATTTTCGACTACGATTCCTCAGAGACGATCTGGAGAAGATAGAGAGAGGCACTTGCATTGGCGTAGGAATACCCTCACTCGATCGTCTTTGCCTAAACCATCGTAGGCCATCTTCCCCCTTCGGTCTCGCACGAACACATCTGCTCCAGCACGCACAACAAGCTCGATGAACCGCAGGTCTTTCCGACGCGCTGCCTCGTGCAAAAGCGAGGTCCCGGTTGTGTCATCGAGATAAGAAAGATCAATTCCTTTCGCGCGCGGTGATTCCAACAACGAAGTGAGGGCTTGACTGGGCTGGGCCTTTGAAGGGGATAGTGCGTATGAGTGCAACAACGATCGGTACGACGCATTTAGGAATGACCGCGAATCTGGAGAAGATGAAGGATAAAGCAACAAGACTTAAAAGAAGCCAACCTACTATTTAAGACTTGAACGGTCTCCTTCCCTTTTGCTACGTCCTTACAAGTACGTCCTTGGCCATCACGGAGGGTATCATCAATCTCTGGCTGATCGAGAAGAAGAGACACGACTTCAGCGCGCCCCAGCGAGGCCGAGAGGTGGAGAGCAGTGGTACCGCTCCCTGGTGGGTGTACACCATTAGGTGATATCGCTCTATGCGACAAAAGGAGCTGTATGGTTTCCACTGTGGACGAAAATCCAATCAAGTGATGCCTTTGAAGTGACTGCACGACACATACCGGAGGCACAGCGGACGGCAAGGTGCAATGCTGCAGCACCCGTATTAAGGTCTCCGTCGATTGAGCTTCGTCTCTCTTTGCCGATTTCTGCCAAGAAGGGATGGATGAGGGCGGGATCGCCTAGCAGGCGTGGTGTCAGTACCTATGCAAGTGTGTACTACATCAATGTGCCACATACCACTCCTGAGTGCTGAAAGCAGCCTCACTTGCTGCAAAGGCTCCGCTGGGCCTAAATAACTCGATGGTGAACGACAAAACTCAATCGAGGTTGAAGCAGATGAGAATATACCTGTTGCCCGAACGCTGAGGACAGAAATGCCATCGTTAGAGGACATCGCTCCCAAACTGACAAGGCCGCTTTGGTTCTTCTGCTCTCGGCTGTGGGTCAGACTCAGCGGACAAGTAAATTTGTTTTGCTGGGTCACAGTTCTGTTCAACGTGCAGCATTCGGGTTGGGGGTAGGTCCCGTTGGAGAATAGTCACGTGAGTGCCCTTGGAAACAATTCGGTTGGCGGGAAGAGCGCAGGTATCCAAATTAAATATCCACGTCGAACTGCATTTGTCGAGCTCACGGCTACTGCAAGAACCACAATTGTTAGACTAGTATGTGTCCGAACCACTGACTGATGATTTTTTTCGTGAGTATAGCGGCTCACAAAGTATAGCCTTTGCATAATCATGGCGTTCCCCGGATCACGACTTGAAGCGGCAAGTCCGAGACGCGTGGCGTTACTGCTCCACAGTGGACCGCTGGCACGCGCATGCAATGATGGTAGGTCAACGCTGCTCCAATGTAAACTCCATATCATGCAAGAAGGCACCATTTGCTTATCGTCCTGCCTACGTACCTAGCTTGCGTGACCGTCACGAAAGCTTCCTACTAACACGACATGAGCAGGCTGCTGCACGGCGCTACAAATAAAATTTCTATGAGAAGAAACGCCTCCATAGTGCTCAGGTCATCCAGGGACGACGTGGAGGCTTTGCTTAGTGGATCTAGCCTCTCACAGTCGGGTTCCATTCTGATTCCCCATAAAGTAATCCTAATTATGTACCGGGCTCAGTTCATTGTCTTCGATACTGGAAGAATCCCGGACCTTTCTTTAACCTCTATTGTAAGCACTTCGCTGGACGGTTCCGTTCCGTCACCCAAGCAATGACCTTGTTGATGCGGGATCCGCATCGTAGTGTCTCAAAGACAGTCCGATTTGAGGGACGTATGTATATCCACCTTCTCATGTGTTATATTGGTGGCGTGCTCGTCATCGGACTACTCGTCTTGTCAAGCACTCATTTAACGGCCCGACATTAAATGGGCCCGAGCCCGATCCGTCATTTACTATCACTAGGAAGGCTAGTGCTCACAAGTTTCGGGCTCGCGGAATATTTGACTGGAAAGCTTTCCAAGATCGTCAATCATGTGATTGCACTCAGTCTGGTCCGCTGCATCATTTAATAAATTTACCGTCATGCTGACCTCGGAATTACTCAAAGGATCTAGTTTTCGCCCTGGACCACATAGTTCTCCTTTGCAATCGGCTACCTCTGATTACACAGTAATTTGCGTGCACAAAATCATGATAGAAGGCGGCCCCCGTAACGTCAACACTTGAACGGCGTGCAGCCTGGTAAGTAGTATACACATATCTCCCCTCGCTAGCTTTGTGCATTCGCTCCACCCCGCCATTAGTGATTCATCATTCCGCTTCACCTGTTTGTCGCGCCAGTGCAATAGTGCCTAGGATATTTTTCCAAGGCACGAGTGGCATCCTACCCGCCCATGATCATGGGCTTTGTCATGACGACACCGCCGCTGAGCGCAGAAGAACTGAATCGGGGAACTGGGTCGACATCCCATTTGACCCATCGCCTTCCAGACTTGACGTTTTTGCAGTGAGACCTTGACTTATTAAATCGTGTATGTACCTGGTAGGTGTCGTCATAGCCTCGGGCGCCCGATCAGTGGGGGAAGTGCCAATCCTCGAGTTCCCGATGGCCGAGTTTTTGGTAATCGAACAAGTAATGGGTTATGAATTTCCGTCAGCGATCACCACCATTTGAACGCAGCGCTGACTTGGAACTCACATTCGCGATCGTTTCCTGCAGTTCCTTATCATAGGGCGTTGTATGCCGTGATCTTGAGCTGACCATGCTGGCATTATTGACGGCAGTGCTAACGTGTCACACGGGCGGCTTCGAAGGTACAGCAAAAACAAGGTTCGTGACTGCCTTGTCACCGCGTCTCATGGCCGTCGACATTCCAACCCCTCAAATTTCTCAGCATCAAACGGGATCATATCTCGTTTTTGATGTCGATGTCTCCATTACAGCGGGGCGTTGCGCGTTCATCGCGGCTGAGGTGGTGAGAAATTCTTTAGTAAGTCACATCAACTAATTTCCAGGCTAAGGGCTGGTAGTATTAGTCGATGCGTCCCTGTATAAATAGACACAGGGGTTTAGCGTAAGATGTACGATACTCGCATCACCATCTGACATTGTTATGCCGCAGAGGGGCCGACGCGACCTGAGCTTTTCCTCCTCAACGCTCGTGTGGGAGGCATGCATGCCTCATTGTTTGAGCCCTGGCGGATCTTGATGTGGCACTTTGATTGGCTAATTTGTGACAGAAAAACAAGCGATGGCAATAACGCTCCGATCAGTGACGGAAATCTGTGCCAGTGCCGCCACATCCCACTGACAGGATGAGCGTGTACCTTGGAGAGCGCACTGGTATCGGGACTGATCAGACGCATTATATACGAAACGCTGCGATGCGGCAACTTGCGAGGAAAAAACGGAACAGGAAATTGTCCGGACTAGCGAGAGAGAAATGAGAGACTTGCAATGGGACTAGGACAAGACCGGTTCGGGTAAATGTTGTATTTACAAAATTACCGGGGTTCTTCGATGGGCTTGGCAAGCGTGTTCGTGGAGGTCCCGTGGCAGATTCTTATCATCAGAACATTGATTATGAGTTCTTGTGAAGCATTGACGGGCGGGGTGGGGGCAGAGACATGCCTGGAAAACATGGTGCCATTATGGCGGATCCCTGGCGTGATGACGTTGGACCCGCCCCGACGCGAGCGCTAAGCGCCTCGTCCTCGGTTTGGTTACCTAATAGAGTTGTCCAGGATGCTTCTAGCCCGTCACTCAACACCATATTGGATTGCTGTGTCAGCATTCAAATGTCCATTTGCCTGTCATTCTTTTTCGGAGGCATTTCAGTCTGATGGATAAAAGGTTCGGCGTCGCCTTTCCCCCGCTCCAATTCTCTTTTTCGTTTCCCCAAGTATCTCCCTCCCTACCACTCCCACCACCCACACCATGTCTGACGTCGAGAAAGCACAAACTTCTCAAACCCAGTTTGTCCAAAACTATGATGGCCAAACCAACTTTGCGCCACGACCAACCAAGATCGCCAACCCCGGTGCTCTGTACGTCCCGCCCACCCTTGCATGTCGTTTCCCGCTTACCTCGTCCTAGCGGTCTATTTTCGTTCGCGTCAACCACATTCATTCTTTCACTGTACAACTTAAATGCAAGAGATGTCCACACTCCCAATGTCGTCGTCGGCATGGCGTGCTTCTCTGGTGGTCTTGCCCAACTCCTGGCAGGCATGTGGGAGTTTCCTCGCGGCAACATTTTTGGAGCCACAGGTACGTTTTCCTCTTCTGTTATCTTCCGCCTCCATCATGCGGACCTTCATCTTGCGAACCTTACTTTGATCATGTGGTCTGGACGCAATTTGTCGTCCGCCTTCGTTCATCTCCCTGTCACTTTGGATGTGTTTCACGTTTGGCTAACGGTTATACAGCATTCACCTCTTTTGGAGCCTTCTGGCTGTCATACGCAACCATCTTGATTCCCGGCAGCGGCATCAGCGCTGCGTATACCTCCCCGGATGAGTTTTCCCAAGCAGTCGGCATCTACTTGATCACATGGTTCTTGTTGACTTCGTTGTTCCTGTGAGTATAAACTGATTTGTCCAGGAATGTGGCGCTGATATGTTTCCACAGCATTGGTGCCCTTCGTCGTAACATTGCCTTTATCGCACTGCTCTTCTTCCTGGCTGTAACCTTCCTCATTCTCGCGGTTGGCGCATGGTCTGGACATGCTGCATTCAATAAGGCTGGTGGCGGCCTCGGTGTTGTAACTGCCTTGATTGCATACTATTGCGGTCTCAGTGAGCTGCTTGTCAAGGGTGAGAGTTGGTTCGGCTTGCCAATGGGTGGTATCAAGCAGGAACGCGTGGATTAGATTTTTGTGATCTTGTTTACGGTTTGATACTATGTTGGCTGATGAGTCTCGGTCGGAGCATCAGTCATTGATCTATTCCTCAGTCGGTTTACATCTAGGACTGGACAGCTGGTGGCCATTTTTTCTATTCAAGATGCGTTTTCGTACCTACATCGCGGTTCCCACTATGTCGACCTCTTGTTTGCCAAGTCTCTTCGTAATTGTCTAGAGTGATGGCCGATGGTTGTGAGTCAATCATCTCGGCTCTGGGATGGATTTTGTATCGCAATCGGATGAGAATTCTGCTGTATACTTTAATTGGATGTGATAACTCTGGAAGGAACGTTTGTCATGTGCCACATTGGAGGTACGCTGATGTACTGCGGGTAACTGAGAATGGCACTGACTGCAGTGCGGCAAGCGGCGACCTCGCCGCCGGCTTTTCATCAAAACGCTATAGAGCAAATGGGCCGAGCATCTAGGCATGACCAAAGTTCCGTTGAGATCCTTGTCCAAGGCCGTTCGTCGTTATGTACGGTGGATACGTATTGTTCAGACATCGAAACACATTCGAAGATCACATATGCGATTGAAAAGATACATTGGCCCCGGGAAAAGACCCTGAACCACCGGGTCCAGTCCGTATGCTCCATGCTCCTCGGTCCCATCTGAAATCACCAGGCCCGCAGTTTTCGCAGACAGTCAAACTGGGGCCGCATCGGGACGTATAGAACGTCCGTGTTATTACCCGTCCGTATCGTGGGGCCCACGCATCGCTCCACTCTCGATGAGACCATCGACTGAGACCTATGGGACCCGAGACTCGTACTACTACCGAGCAGTGGGCGCCGCACGTCGGACCAGGTGAGACTCCTTGATTGACTTTCTAGACAACGAGCCGGTTGGGGCTCAGTCCTTGGTATTTGGACTTGATGGGGTATTGGAATCGGCACCGACCGAAACTCCGCTTGATCCCCTTTTTGTGTGGACTGGTGCTGATTGTCCCCAGGCGGATCTGTTCGAGTGTATCTTTTTTCTTTTTCCCTTTCCTTCTTTCCTTTGTGCCGCCATCATGTCTTCCAACCTCCCCATCGCCCATGGTGATATAACCGCACCAACACCGCAGAATACACCCTTGAATCAAGCACCGATTGCGCTGGGCTTGTCGCGTCCGACTGTACCCGACATCTCTGAAGATAATGAAGAAGATGGTGGTGGCGCCGTCCTCCCGCCCGGCGCACACTCTGCCATGCTCGGATTGGTCCAAAACCGTCTCTCTGATCTCGTCGGAAAGAGCTCTGGATACATCGAAAGCCTACCAGTCGAAGTCAAAAAGAGCATCGAGGCCTTGAAGGGAGTTCAGGTCAAGCAAAACGAACTACAGAATCAGTACAAACGCGAATGCTTGGAGCTCGAGAAGAAAGTACGCTATCTTACGTTTCTTTATAGACGCGATCACACACTCAATTCGTTCTCTCAGTATCTCGAACTCCACAAACCTCTTTATGAGCGGAGAAACGCAATCATCTCTGGTTCATCGGTAGCCACGGCCGAGGAGATCGATGCTGGCATTCAGGCATCGCTCAAGGATGACCCGACCTACTCGCCACTCGCCAAGGAACCTCCCGCTGGCCCTGTCGCAATCCCAGAATTCTGGCTCACAGCCCTGCGTAATCACATTGGCATTTCTGACCTCATCACCGAACGCGATGCAGGCGCTCTCAAACACCTCATTGATATCCGTCTCTCTTACGTCTCCAGCGACGAACCCAAGCCCGGTTTCAAGATCAGCTTCCATTTCAGCCCCAACGAGTACTTTGAGAATGAAGTTTTGGACAAGACCTATCTCTATCAGGAGGAAGTGGGATACTCTGGCGACTTTGTCTATGACCGTGCGATCGGCACGGAAATCAAGTGGAAGGAAGACAAAGACTTGACCAAGGAGTTTGAGATCAAAAAGCAGCGGAACAAAAGTCGGATTCTTTTATCAGCCAACTCCAGCAGAATGCTGATAATCTAACCGATCAGACACTAACCGAACCCGCTTGGTCCGCAAAGCAAAACCAACTGACTCCTTCTTCAACTTCTTCTCTCCCCCTGCTCCTCCTTCGGATGCTGAGGACCTGGAAGACGAAGATATCGATGAACTCGAGGAAAAACTGGAGATGGATTACCAGATCGGCGAAGATCTGAAGGAGAAGGTAACGCTGTTTTGTATATTGTTCCCCATCGGCACTC
>JBBPLJ010000329.1:0-25376 GCA_038089715.1 Veloporphyrellus conicus
GCCTCAGCAGTTGATAGCGCAGGATTAATTTCTTTTCGTGAACACCACGTTATCGCGCCGCCATTGAGAATGAACACATTCCCGCTGGTCGATGTCAGGTCATAATTACTAGCAAAGCTCGCATCCGCGTATCCATAGAATCCGGTATGTTTCTTGTCGCGAGAGTATGTGATTGCTAACTCTTTGGTACCCTTTAGATACTTCAAGACTCTCTTTGCGGCAACCCAATGGGCTAAATCCGGATTACGATTAAATGAGCATAGTTTGCTCACAGCGAATGCGATGTCAGGGCGCGTGCCAATTGCGGCGTACATGAGCGATCCCGTCAAGGATGCATATTTCCAACTCTTGGACCCAAGTTCGTCCGTGGGTGAAGGCTGGAGCTTTATATTATGATCCATTGGGGTACGCACAGAGTTTGCATCCTGCAGCCCATATTTTTTTGAGTAGGGACTCGATGTATTTCGTCTGCCTAATAGTTAAAGTGCCCTTTGCACGATCTCGTGTGATCTCGAGCCCGACAAGTTTATTTGGCTCGCCTAAATCAGTGATCTCGAACAATCTGTCGAGTTCTCTCTTCAACGCGTCCATTCGTTCTTTGCTATTCGTGAATAGCAAGAGATCATCAACCCAGACAGTGATAATTTCAATGGAACCTTTGCTCCATCGTATGTAAACGCATGGATCAGAGCACAGGCGCGTGAACCCTTGATTAGTGAGTTTTAAATCGAACTCCTCACTCCATTTGCGCCCTGATTGTTTTTAGCCCATACAATGTCTTTATTAGACGACACAGTCGGGATGTTCCATCGCTATAGCCTTGGGGTTGGTTCATATATATCTCTTCTTTGAGTGTGCCGTGTAAGTAAGCACCTTTTACGTCCATCTGTTGAAATTCCCAGTCCTCTGCCACAGCGAGCGCAAGTATCACTCGTATGGTCTCGAGCCTTACAACTGGTGAGAAAGTCTCATTGAAATCCATACCAGGGACTTGACTGAATCTTCTAGCAACCAATCGCACCTTATACTTTTGTAGGTTCCCATCCTTATCATATTTTCAGACAAAGACCCACTTATTTGTGATCAGTTTTCAATCATTTGGCACATCAGTTAATTCTCATGTGCCCATTCATTTGAGCATGTTGAGTTCAGTTTGGATGACCCTTTTCCCATTCAGGCCAATCAGGTAAGCTCTGTGCTTCTTTCAAGGTCTTTGGATCGCATCCTCCAAGACTGGTCTTGCTGAATACCATATATACAGCTTCAGCTGCTTTTTCATTCATGTTATCATTGTTGTCAGCCATCAAATCTGGCATATCACTGTCACTTCAAGCTCTTTTATTTTGATTTTTAGTGAGTGGCTCATCATTTGCTTTACACTTTTTATTGCTTGTTTGATTTTCTTTTTCACTGCTTATACCTTTTTCTTGGACAGTAACAGAAGGAGGGGTGTGATTTTCTCCCCCTTTCTCCCCCTCGAACCATATATCTGGCGATATTTGCACAGGCCAATGATAATTTTGGCTAATCTTTATTGTCTTTTTCATAGCATCATAATAATGAATTGCATGAGGTCCATCCTCATATCCAAGAAAGACAAATTTGCGCATATGGGGTTCAAGTTTTGATATATTCAATTCTTCATTAAGAGTCTATACATCACACTCAAATTCCTGTATATATGAAATATCAGGATGCTTATTATACCATTTCTGATATGGTGTCATATTGGGTAGCGAATGAGTGAATGCACAATTTCGAATATATGTGGCATATGTCATTGCATTGGCCCATAATTCTGGAGGAATATTTCAGGCAAACAACATTGATCGTCCTAATTCAACAATGGTCCGATTCCATCGTTCTGCAATGCCATTTTGTTCAGGTGTGTATGGCACAGTTGTGTGGACCTCAATTCCTTTGTTCATACACCAACCAATTGTTAGGGCAAACAACTCAAGGGCACTCAAAGTGAGGCTTATCAAGAGCAGTGAATAACAATCCCAAAACTGGGGATAGACTACAATACAGGCCTGCTTATATACCTATTTACTTGGTCCATGTGTACTATACACATGGTAAACATGAGGCATCACATGATGCTATGTTATCAATGTTATCATATGACATTATAGGTCTGGAGTGGTCTGGGTCCATGCATATGATGTGTCACATGATAATGTTATGTAAGCTATACTACAAAAAGAAAAGTAAAAAGTTCTTTTATTACCCCCTTTTCAAGGGTTGACATTTGTGGCAACTGAAAATTCAAACATAGAGTTAGGGAAATGGTTGTATTGGGAATAGAAGGAGAGAAATTTGGGAGTGGAGAACATGGAAGCTTTAGGATAAGGAATGGAAGGGGGGATGCAGATTGGGCATTTGCAGATTAGATCAAGACTGTTTGCATTGTACCTTATATGGATTGTCTTCTCTGATCTTTTTGCTGTGGAATGCAAGTGATAGAAATCTTTGATAGCCTTCTTTGTATTTTGAAGGTCTCTTTCCTTTTTCCATTCGTTTTCTTCACAAGGGAAGCCTTTCCATTTAATGAGTAACTCGATCTGTTCTTATTGTTCTCTGGAATCAATAATTACTTCCACTTCATGTTCTTTCACTTGATTGATAACATTGGGAGGAGGGAGAGGAGGAGCCTTTTGGGAATTGAATTCTCCTTTCTTATATGGGTGAAGGAGACATTCATTGAAAACTGGGTGGATGCCCTTCCATGAATGTTCCAGGTTAAGTTTGTAAGCTGACAGGCCAACTTTCTCAATGATCTTGAAAGGGCCATAACATTTATCATCGAGCTTCTTTGAGGGTCTTTCCATTCTGATGTCAGTGGACTCCAAAAGTATGAGATCTCCTACTTTAAACTTCTTGGGTTTTATTCCTTTGTCATGGTATCTTTTCATACCTGCTGCTGTTTTTTCCAAAGATGCTTGAGTGGCATTCCTTATTTCCTTCATTGTTTCAATAAACTCCTTTGCTTCTTCAATGGGATTTCCTAGGCGTAAATCTATACTGTAATAAGATTCTATGCTATAATTGAGCATAAAAGGTAAATATTTCATAGAGTTGGTCACCTTGCTATTGTGAGCAAATTTTGCAAATGCCAACCATTCAGCCCAATTGCTTTGATGATAGTTGGTATAGATCCAGAGGTATTATTCGATCTCTGCATTGTATCATTCCGTTTGCCCATTAGTTTGGGGATGAAAGGTGATGGAAGGATTTCCTTTAATGTGTAACATTTTGTACATGCTTTTCATGAACTCCAAAACAAACTGTGGTCCTCTATCTGAAATCACTTTCTTTGGTATCCCATATAACTTAAAGATGTGATCTCTAAAGATCTTGGCTACACCTTTTGCCATTATCCCTTGATTGACTAGGAAGATGTGGATCATTTTTAAGAATTGATTAACAACTGTAAGGATCATGTCGTAATTGTTAGACTTGGGCATTGGACCTATTAAATTAATAGAAATTTCTTCCCAAGGATTTTTAGGAATTGCATTTGGGTTTAATAGAGTGATATAATTTTGCCATATTGGTTTTGCTTTTTGGCATCAATCACAACCTTGTATATACTTCTCCGTATCTTTTCTTAGAGTTGGCCACTAGTATTGGTTTCAGATTAGATCAGCTATTCTTTATACACTAGGGTGTTCAGTCAAGGGGTGGTCATGATGTGTGACCAGCACTTTTTCCCTTAGTTCCTTGATTTTCAGAATATAAAGCATTCCTTTCCAGAAGAGGAGTCCTTTTTTCTTCTTCCATCCAGGTTTGCCTTGTTTGATTCCTTCTTGTGCCCATTTTTCTTGAAGGTGTTGGATTTTTACCATCTAAGCTTCAATCTCTTGATGAGTAGGATTAGCAGGCGAGCCACCTATCTCCTGTGTCACAGAAGGGGTTCCTTGGACTGGCAAGCTAGTCACCTGACTCCTAAGGGTCTCACTCTGCATGAATAGATGATCAGGAAGGAGAATCTGAGCTTTATTGTTGAGCTCTACCCCCTTTTCATAGTCTGGCCTCCAGGACAGAGAATTGGCTGGATTTGTCTTCCCAGAGTGGTAAGAGATCTTAAGATCATATTTTTGTAATTTCTGCTGCCATCTCACCTGATGATGTGAGAAATCTTATGGCTTTTTGAAATATGTGAGGTTATTATGGTTAGTTAAGATCTTGACCTGGTGTTTTGCACCCAGTATATAATGGCGCCATTTTTTGAGGGCAAACATGATTGCTGCCAATTCTAAGTCTACTGCATGATAGTTTCTTTCTGCTTCACTGAGTGACTTCAAAATGTAGGTGATTAGATGCCACTTTTCATCTTGTTTTTGGCTGAGGACTGCACCAATCTCCATACCAGATTCATCCATTTCTATTCTGAATGGATCATTGTCTGTTGGCATCCTTAATACTGGTGTAGATATTAGAGCCTTCTTTAGGTCTTTATATAACCTTTGTTATTCTTCTTCCCAAACAAAGTTTTGCTTCTCTGAGGTCAACTTATTTAGGGGGCAGGTGATTTTAGCGAAATCTTTGATGAATCACTGGTAGAAGTTGAGAAATTCTAAGAAACCCTGAACTTGCTTTCTTGTGGGCAGTATTGGTCAATTATCTATGGCTTTTACCTTCCCTGGATCCATACAGACCTGATTTTCTCCAATGATAAGATCTAGGTACTCGGTCTCAAGTATTTTGAACTCACATTTGGTGTGTTTCAAATACAGTTTATTGTCATATAGTGTTTAAAGCACTTCTTTTATAATCATGTGATGTTCTTCAATTGTTTTGGAGAAGATCATGATATCATCCATGTAGATCATGACCTTGCCTTTGCTAATGAGATCATAGAACAAGTGATTCATCATTGTCTGAAATGTAGCAGGTGAATTGGTCAATCTGAAGAATATGACTAGTGATTCAAATAGTCTTTGGTTTGTCCTAAATACTGCTTTCCACTCGTCTCCATCTTTCATCCAGATATTATTATATTCCCAACAAATATCAAGCTTTGTAAAGTATTTGGCACACTTCAATTTATCAATTAACTTGGATATAAGCAGGAGCAGATAGCAATTTTTGACCATGATTGCATTGAGTTTCCGGTAATCCTGAACAGATCTGAGTTTTTCATCCTTCTTTTTGATAAAGAAGAAGGCAGATGCAAAGGGGGATTTGGAAGGGCAGATCCTTCCAGATTTTAGGTTCTCTTCAAGGAATACATCTAATTCCTTTTGTTCCTCAGTAGATAGATTGTAAATCTTACAATTAATTACATGGTCACTGGGTAAAAGTTCAATGGCATGATCCCATGAATGTCTTGGGGGAAGTTCATTGACATTTTCTTTGGTGAACATGTCCTTAAACTCATGGTATTCTTTTGGAACCACATCTTTGAAAGTAAAATCTTGTTTCTTCTTGTTCATCTCAGCGGCAATCTTAGTTGCTATGTTTATCTTTGTCAATGTATTTCTAAGATACTTGACCACGTTGATGGAGAAGAATCTATCACCCATTTGTATAGCCCTGGTAAAATGGGACTCTTTATCTTTGTTTTCAATGTTCTGGAGACCAGGGACCATATGATCTTCTTCATATTGGAACTCAATTCTGCCTGTTTTCCAGTTAATTACTGGATTGTGAAATTTGAGCCAGTCATGACCCAGGAATAGAATGTTTGTTCCCAGGTCCATTACTACAAGTGCAAGCTGCTCACAATGGTCAAGAATTCTCAATTCTACAATGACTATTTTGGAAATGTTACCTGATTGATTGAGGATACCATCAGCATTGTAGACTGGAATGGGTCTAGATAGTTTGTGGGTTGTAAGCCCTTTTATTTTGACATAGGACCAATCTATAAAAGATCCAGTACATCCTAAGTCGATCAAGGCTTGGACTTGGTATTCTAATCTGTCTTCAGCTACAATCATTACAGGAAGTTCCAGAGAATCTTGTTTATTATCTCTTACAGACCTATTTATATATCTAGGTCAAGATTGGAGTTCTTTGAGAATAAACTCTACTTCCTTGTTGGATAGTCTTTTAAGATCATTTATAAGCTTATGACCAACTTCTCTTCTCAACTTGTGCACAAATGAGAGAAGATGTTTTATGGCATGATTTTTGTCCTTTTCCTGAATTACTCTCATAATCCATTCTATTGACCATAAATCTATGGTGTTCATCCAAGAAACCTTTCTGCCCATATTGAGACCAGTGGGCAAACCATCTGACTCTCATTGTAAAGGCTTTCTTAGGATTGAGATCTGCATCAGAGTAACTTCAGCAACCTTACTCTTAGCTTTGGGTTGCTTACTGGGAGTAATGGAGTTTGTTCCAGTAGAACTGAAACCTTATTTGCTGCAATCTGTCATATCTAGATCATCTGTCTCCAGGATCTCAGAGATCTTTATTTGTTCAAGTATTAATTGGGCTACTCAGTCACCCTTTTTGATCTCAAGTGCTTCTGTGCTATGGTTGAATAGGAGAATTTTGACTTCTCCTCTATAGTTGCAGTCGATCACACTGGCACCGACTCCAATGAACTTTTTCATAGCCAATCCTGATCTTGGTGTGATTTTTCCATAACAGTCCTTTGAAATGGCCATTGCCAAACTGGTGCTGATCAACTTTTTACTATGGGATTCTACCATAGCATCCTCCATGCTTGAGAGGTCATATCCAGTGGCATTCTTAGATCCATATGTCAGGATCACCGCTTCCTTGTTTTTCTTTTTTACTTTTAAGGAATTGGTGGGCTGACCACCAGTCTTCCTTGTAAGTATTTTCTTTGGAGAATCAGCAGGTGAACCACCTGTTTTCTCCATTTTCCTTTCTTTGGTCTCATACTTGTCAACAGTTGCAAGAGGCACATATTTATTGTAGTAACGTGATACAAAGTGTTCTTTAGGACTACTAGACAACCAGCTATCTAGTGTCCTTTGACAAAATCCACTTCGATTCTTTCAATCTCCATGGTCAACTCATCTTTATTGGTATATTTTATTTCTATCCCCTACACCTTTATGGTTCTTATGGGTGGGGTTCTCCTTGGGCACATGTATTGGGCACATGGCCATGCACCACCATACTGGCAACATTTTCCTTCAGCATGTATGTATGCCAGGTCCATTGGAGTGCCTTGTCCTCCAAAGGTACCAATTTGATTGGGATGAATTGCTGGGGACAGAGTAACTTAGGGAGTGGTTTGGGTAGGAGTGGTGGAGGAAGATAATAACATGTTTTGTGGATGTTTTTGCCAAAATGGTGTCCAGAAGGGAAGAAGGTTTTGAGCACATTTTCTTTTATTTATTTTGCATAGAATTTGATTGGTCTTAATCAAGTGCCATTCCCAATGCTCAAAATCCTCACTGTCAAGGAGTTTAGGTCTCGAGCATTTGACATACTTGACTATTTTGTTATGTGCTCCATTTCGTAAGATGGATACAAGGTGGCAACCATTGACTTGGAAATTTTAGCCTGCTTTCAAGATGAGTTGTTTCATCTGCATGATGAAATCTTCTACTACTTCTTCTTTTTTCTGCTTTAGCATAAACAACTTCTACTCTGCTTGGCGTCGAAGGCTGGCAGGCTGGAAGGTGCTTATTAGCTGAGCATTGAATTCATCCCACATCAGGATTTCTCCTTTTTAAATGAATAGATCTGCGAATCATCCAGCTGCACCACCTCTCATATAGGACAGCACCATTGAAATCTTTTGCCTATCAAGAGGGCTCTTCATCAAACCCACTGATATAGAGGACTATGCCTCGCCACCACTGGATGAATTTCTTCTTGTTGTTGTCGAACATGTCCAGTTTCACAGGGAAGGACTTGCCGACTTTTTTTGGCATGTCATTTGGTTACCTTTTGGGGAGGCATATCTATATGTTGCTTATAGCAAAGCTGTTGTTCAGCAGCTGAAGGGGCCATAGAACCAATCCTGCTTTGTCAGAGCTATCGTAAAACTCCAATGGCTCCTTTTTTCCTTTGCCTTTTCTTCTCATGGTAGACAAACCAGCTTGTTGGCCATAAAAGTCAGCTGGGATGGGTTGAGGACCCTTATAAGTGAGCATCCAGATGTTAAACACCTTTTGATAGGTAAGTAGATGATCTTGTGGCTGGGTAGCCACATGTGTAGTGGTGTCAGGTTGAGACAGTGGGGTGGCAACATTTTGGGGGAGGGTAGTATAAAGGGATAACATATCACCTAAGCCAGATGATATGTGGACTGGTTGTGGGATAATAAGGTCAACCTCATTAACAGGTGAGGGGATGCAGCAACAGTATTCTAAACCATGCCAGGATATGTATGGATGGGTAGGTGATGGTAACAGAGTCATTATGATGATTTGCTTTTAGGACCTTGTGCTAGGTGTATAGTTCTATGAATGCAGATGGGTGGGCACTTTGTGGCCTCCTGTACTCAAAATGAGCAGATACAGCACACCATGTGTGGGAATAGAATGAGGAGGGGGGTTGAGATCATGAAGATCCTGGGAGTTCCAAAAATTCCCAATTAGAAGTATTCCTTTGCTCAGACACTTGACAAGCATGATGTTGGAGTGTTTCTAAGCAATACATGTGTTTCTTACTATATGGATCCCTTCTTTTGACATACTTCCACGAGTCAGATAATAATACAATGGCAATCAATCAGTATCTTCCAAAATGGGCAAAGATCTAACCCATCTGAAGATATCTTCTCATAGTTTTACTCATGAAAGCCAGTAGCAGCTTTGGAGATCTAGTGAGAACTAAACATGTGTGCATCGAGTTGGTAAAGGAAGGGGAACTGAAAAGTGCTGGCTTCACATGCTGGGAATACTACCTAATATCAGATGTGATGGTCTCTGATAATCACATGAACTAGCCAGCTAGCATGTATACTGGTCTCATACCTGGTAGTGCACTATCCAGGTATAGCAATATTATTCTTATTTATGGCAAATGATCATATGCACAGTGCAAAAGCTACAATTATAGTGTGGGCTAAGTGCTAGTCTTGAGTCCTTTCATAGAGACCACCAGGTGATTTAATACCAACCCCTTAAGCCTGGGGATCTGGCTATGACACAGCAGGTAGGAACTATAAGTGATGAAGGGCGCAATGTAGGCAAGTAAAGTGAAGAGTAAGAGTGTGAAAGAGTAGTAGTTTTGGGATTATGTTAGAGCAAACAACTTAAGGGCACTCAAAGTGAGACTTATCAAAAGTAGTGAATAATAATCTCAAAACTGGGAATAGACTATGATACAGGCCTGCCTATATACCTATTTACTTAGTTCATGTATACTATATGCATGGTAAATATGAGGCATCACATGATGCTATGTCATCAATGTTGTTATATGACATTATAGGTCTGGAGCAGTCTGGGTTCATGCATATAATGTGTCACATGATAATGTTACATAAGCTATACTATAAAAAGAAAAGTAAAAAGTTCTTTCACCAATAAGATCTTTGTTGATGTACTCACAGCCATTATCAGTCCACATAGCTTTAGGCAACAAATTAAATTATTGCTCGATGTAGGACAAGTATTGCTTGACTTTTGTTGCAGCCTCATCCTTGCTTCTCATGAAGCTAAGTGTAGTATATCTGGTAGCATTATCTATGAAAGCAATGTAATACTGATAACCCTTATATGTTGAGATACATGCAGGTCTCCAGACGTCCATATATGTGAGCTCTCCTGGTAGCCACTGATGTTGGCTTACTGATTTGGGAACTAGTTCCCATGTCTGTTTTAATTATACACATGCCAAACAGTCAAAAATCCTGTGGGCTGTCAAAAAAATTGTTTCAGACCAGTGATGCTAATATGACCTAGACAGCAATGCCATTCCTCCCAGGTATAAGCTATTTTAATTTTTCATTTTTAGTGCAACATTGGTATAATCTGAAATCATAGCACACACTATATCACTATCCAAATCATCTTTTGTCATATTGATGTACTGCTTTCCTTTGTGGTCAGGTGGCTTGTTGTCCCATCCAAACTTTCTACTCTCCCCCAGAACTCTTATTAAAAGGATGCATTGCTTTTATTTGTGGTTGGGTGGCTTGTTGTCCCATCCAAACTTTTTACTCCCCCTAGAACTTTTATTAAGGGGGTTTCTCCAACACTCTTCATCTTTGTGCCCAAACTTTTTGCATATCCCACATTTGGATTTTTCTTTGAAAAGACACTTATGGGTGAAGTGGTTGGCATGGCCACAAATCCTACACTTCCGAGAGGATTTGGTGTAGAAAGAAGATGATGCTGTATATGAAAACTCTCTGGAGGCTTCTCTTTCCTTCCAGCAGCAATGTTCCTCGCACAGAAGCAAAATAAGCTCTTGCATAGTCATGTCTTGAGCAACCTTATTACCCAGGCTTCCTCTCTGATAACCAAGGTAGGACATAGCAAAGCCCTCCCAGCTGTGAGAAAGCGAGGTGACAAGGATAGATTTAAACTTGAGATCATCAATAATATGACCCGATAGACCAAGATACTCATGCAATGACCACATCTGGTTCAAATGCATGGGAATGTCAGTAGTTTTCTTTGCCTGTGCATTATATAGCATTTTTTTTATAGAGATGATGAACTACTATCCACATGGCTTATGGATGGTGCAAAGTGCTGTTCACATTTGTGCAGATGTGTCACATTCCGTGATATGAATTACTTGCTCATCTCTGATTGTGGTTGTGATCAACTTCTACCCAATCAAATATTTTTCTCATCATTCATCAATGGTAGGGCCAGAGTTGTCTGGTGCAGGTGTGATATTGGTAACAATATCAAACACCCCATTTCTTTTTAAGGCAGTGGCAATGCATGTCTTCCATGTGAGCCAGTTGCCATCTTGGAGCTTCTCTATCTTTGAGGTTGAAGAGGCCTCTACATAAGAGCTAATAACATTGACAATAGGTGCTTGGGAGCCTGTTGAAGGGATAGGTGGTGGTGTATTGATGGGCACAGGTGGTAGCAGCCCAATAATGGATGTGATGGACAGTAGCCTTTGAGGCAGTGATGGTTGATTAGACATGGCATGAGAGATGTGCATATAAGAGATATAGTGTGCATAGGAGATGTAGTGCAAAGTAAGACAATATGATGAGTAGGCAAAGATTAGAGCTTGGGGCTCATAACCTATTGAGACTGAGTGCTTTGATGATTAGGAAGATGTCCCAAGATAAAAGATGGGGGACAGTAGAAGGATCAATTCTACCATCCCCTATAATATACCTCGTCTTATATATGATGCTCAGTGTCTTTATAATCTGAGTCAATTAATTCATATTCAGTATGGCTCGGCTGTGCTTAGCTTGCATGTTTTTGGCCTAATGCCTATATTATAGTTCATCTAACAAAAGGTACTAGTATGATGTCAAACTGGCCTGCATGCTACTATATATGCTAGTGAGAGCAGTGCTGATCTGAAATCCCAGATGTGCCTTCCTCTTCCATCCTGGTACTAAACATATCTAACTCATTATGATGGTCCAACTTATGATGGGACAGCTAGATGGTTGAATGTCAGAATCATCACCCTAGAATCCTTCCTTCAGCCTTAAGATGACTGAGGACTTGTTTGCGCTCACCTTCCCCAACACATTTGCTCACCTATGTCCTGCTCTGCTGATGTTATTATTGTGATGCCATACTTGCACATCTGAACATATAAACATAAATAACAAACTTAAGTATCAGCCATACTCTGATGGAATTCAGAGTTGCCTGAGTTTGTTCTGGTTTCTTTGTCATTGAAACTTGACATGTTAGAGGGGTTAGAGTACCTGAGCTGATCACTTTGTGTAGTCCCCAAGAATCCCATACCCTTTATTAAGGTATCCTATCTGGACAACCCAAATCTGCAGAGGGGAGGTCAGGGTTTAAATCCCCCACCTAAAGAAAAAATGCATTGTCCTTGTCATAATGCATTGCCATTGCCATTGCCATTGCCATAGTTATTATTAGTGACATCATTGTTGTTGCTATTCTTCATCCACTGATTAATCCATGTCATAATCCACACCACATTTTCTTGCAAGTCCTTCATTGTATTGCTCTCAAGCTCAACAACAATTGTAGGTTGGTAGGATTCCTTGGCCTCATTGGACACGATGTTCATAATCTCTGCTTTGTTGTTCTCTTGAATTTTTTTGAGTGGGTGGCCCCTAAAAACAAAGACAAGTGGGAGTGAGAAAGGAGAACATCACTTTAGAATCAGTATCACAAATGGCAAAAGCCCAAAGGAAAAGAGAACAAGGATGATGGGAAAATAATGGTAATAATGGTGATGAGGATTATGGAGTTATGGGACCACCATAAAATAGGATATGACCTTTTTTCAACAAAGGCAAAATATAATTCATATACTGTTTCTCTAGTCTGTTCCAGAGCAAAGTATGTTGGCATCAGAAGACAACGATGACCTAGCACTCAGGAAAGATGTCACAGGTGTACCAATTAAGGACAATGCTGCCTGCAGATGTGAGTGGTTTAAGGTGGTCAAGAAGCTATGGAGATTAATGAAACAAAAAACCATGTTTGAATTCATACTCAACTAATAGAAACAAAAAAACAGCCAAAAAAAACAGGTGGAATCAATGAAGGAAAGTGATGGAGGTGGGGGTGAGGGATAGTAAACTATGCATTAGACATACCTTATCCTCATCTATAGTATACAACCCCTACTCCTCATTGAAACCTTAGTGGAGCCCATACATCTTAACAAGCTCACCCATGTTGACATGTTTCAACACGATCAGAGACTCTTGCATAAGAAATTTGCATGGTTTCAATTCCCTTGTGTACAAGGTGAGAAGTTCGGCTTGAGATCAGTTCATGCTAACAGTGATGTCACCCTTCAAATTGCATGCTGATACAGATAGCATCTGAAACAGTCACTATGCAACTGATAAAATGAAGGGCTTCTTATATGGCATATATATTATCTACAACCATTGCAGCTTGTATTTTTCTTACCTTCCCCTTTGAATATCTCTTTCATCCAGTAAAGATGGCTGCATAGTGGTTCAATACAGCAAGTAGGAACATATGTCTACTAAAAATAAAGATACTTTGCAATTGGTAAATATATTCACTACTGGAGATAGGATGACCTTGTGCATGATGCTCAAGGAGTTGCTGGTAATTGGCAATGCTGGTTCATAGTATCAAATTGGAATAGGTGGCAGACATCCTTGATTGTTGGTTTTGAGAAACTTCTTGACCAATTCTCTGGTGTAGTACCCTTGGGGTAACTCATCTAAAGCAGAGGCCATGCCGCTTGAACCTAAAAAGAACTACTATCAACCTGTTATTGCCACCTCTACACATATGGACATTACTGACATTATTTTTTTTTTGCTTTTCAGACACAACTTAGATACAAGCAGGTAAGGGAAACTTGCCTATTGCTTATACCCATTAATCGCCTGATGCTATGCACTACTCTAGCAACTTCATCATAGTTGGCATCTTATTGAAAGTTTTGCTACCAACTTTGTTTCTCTGAACTTCATTAGATACATTTGGTATGGACTGCTTGCTGATGGCAGGGATTTCTAGCAACAATGACTCCTTTCAGTTCATTTTTATTCATTGGGTTATTGGCAGGAGGTCCCACTGCAATATGGTACCAATTCTAAAAGAGATCTAGCAGGCTTATCTTGAACTGTACTACAGGTCATGCTATTTGATGGCATTTATCTTTATGATGGTAATTGCTCTGGTTCTTGCAGAAATCTGTTTGGCATTGCCTCTCAGTGGTTCCATCTATGTTTGGGCTATTAAGAGTGCTGGACCAAAATATGTGAGATTTTTTTGGCTTCTTGGTTGCTTGGTGGGCTTGCACATTATGGATGATTGCCACTGCAATCCTTTCTCAAGTGAGCTTAGCATTTATTCGATAGGAAGTTACAAAATACTTATCTGGCTGAAAAGTCACTGCCAGCTACATTGGTTCACAATTGGCTATCTTGGAAATCAACTTCCCTGGTGATATTGATAACAATAATATCAAGTGATGTGCCTTCATCTGGGCACTCTCCGAGCTGATGCTGCTGATTTCTGTATCTATTAGCTACCTTCCACTGAGATTCTATTCTAGTGTTTTCAAGTTTTCCATTAGGTTGCTTGTACTTGATTTTTTGTTACATCTTATCTGGCTTCCTATTGGTGTCTCACAAACATATGGATTCTGATCAGCCTCAGATGTGTTCACAATGAATTGTGCATCAGGATTAAGTAATACATATTATAGCTACTGATATACATCTGACTAGATAATGACACTGAAACCCCTTCTGAATGGAACTGGTTCTTATGCTTGTGTGTTTATTTGCCTATTATTCATTCACCTGGTTGATTTTCATAGCCTCTTCACAGCTGGAACCATGACCAGATTTGATGCATCAGGCCACATTGCTAAAAAAACCAAGAATGCCAGGTATTCACTCTGGTAGTAATACTACCTCCTTTGACTCATATTTTTTTCAGTGTCATTGTGGCCAGAGGCATTCTATTGAGTGCCATCTTAATAGGAGTGCTTAGTTTCGTGGCTACCATCTTATTCTTATTCTGCACACCAGACCTTGATATACTCTTTGCTCTTAATGCACTATAACCATTTGTCCAGATTTATGCCTTGGCCTTAGGAAAGGAAGCTAGTGTCTTCATGACAATTGTGGCTGCCCTCAGTCTTATAATGATATGAAAGAATTCTCTAGCTTACATTCTGACTGAGCCTCAAATATCATAGAAGACATTGACTGCAATTGTTGCTTTGTCATGTCTAGTTTTTGCCATTGATCATGATGGTGTTCTTTCTTTATCTGAATGGACTGGATAGGTTAACACCCAGGGAAAACCCTATAATGCAGTCACTATCATCTTTGTCTTTTCTACAGTCATTCTCTACACAATTTTGACTAGCCAGGTCACATTTACATTGCTGTTGTCAGCCAGCTCCACTCCAATTATTGCATCATATGGAATTATTGCACTACTGTGACTCTTCATAATGCCAAACCAATTTCAGTCTTCTTGATTCAGATTTAGAAGATATGTGAAACCATACTATATTTGTGTAGCTACTTTTGCTATGCTTCTCTTTGCAGTGGGTATTTGTACACTTGTGATGATATGCTCAGTATTAATATTGATCCCTGGCCTCAAGGTTGATATATCTCCCTTTTACTTCCTGATCACTACATGGACATTCAACTCCATACATGAAAATTTCACTGGGTATATCCATGACTTGATATGGCATCATAAAAGGCATTATAATCTTCACAGCCATCTCTATCTTTGCCCTCCTCAGCTGGTGCTTTATATAAGAGGACAAGTGGTTGAAGAGGGATCAAGTTCTTGGGAGTCTGAAGATAATAGATTAAAATATCATGCTTGAGCATAAATGATGTATATAGAATAGCTTGTCATCAAAAGCCTACCATATGAGAGTTCATGCTAATCTGTGATATAAATATGACTACCATACCTGTGCCATATCTGAATTAAATCTCTGTTCTAATAGGTAAAAGGTTCAGAAAAGTGATGATAGCTGCTTGATAGTTATATAATATTTTGCTGATAGAGTTCCACTTGTCAAAGTATAAGAGCCATTGACTTGGGCTCATATTCATGTAAGTTATTACATCCCTCTTACCAGCTCTGGTGTGCAAATAGTATTTTTAGCTCAACAAGATTATCCAAAGAAGCTTATTTAGGGGCCATCAGGATAAATACTCTACCATTATATAGATTATCACCACTTTTATAGCATTGTAAGCTCCTAATTATTTATGATATATGAATTTTATACTTTGATAAGGCCTTATCAGGGTAGGGCCATTATCCTAATGTGCCATCTTTTTCCAGTGTCAGCCAGCATTCTTCAAGTACTAGGACTTTTTTTAACCAATAGCAGATTTACATTTGCCTTAGAATTATCTGCTTCTAGTGCAAATATGCCTGGGCAGCCATCTTACTAATAGTACCTAAGTTATGAATTGCCAATGATCAAATACCAACAGCTCTGATACAAAAGTCAAGAACTATGGCAAGCCCTTGAGGGCTAATTGGTTGTCACATATATCCAGCATAGATATAATGAGAGTGCACTAGCACCAACAGACTTAAAGCCTAGGGCAATGGAATCAATGATAAACAGCATCCTTTATCTTAGGGCCTATAGTAGATTTAAATATCACTCTACTCAAGGGTAAGCCCCTTGGATGTACATCTAGATGATTAGGGAGATATTACACATATATTAGATGTAGATGTTCTGGAGGTTAGACAGACTTGCTGGTTCAATCAGTTTGATCTGAAGGAAATCTGAGTCAGAAGAAATCAGCCATCTACATGTAATTACTTGGATAGAAGCAATATTAGTGTTATTTGATCAACTGAAATCTCTAAAGGCATTCCAAGGACCAAGTTCACTCTTCCACCCAACTAAAATAAATCAGCCCCTTCAAAATTATGTAGCTCAGTTATTATTTCAATCCAATGTCAAGGATGGAGTAGCAGTACTGCTATTGGAATATTCATTTGAACTATTCTATTTACTTGAACTAGCTTCCTCTTTTGTTACCATTTGCTTATCTCATCCATTGTTAGGTAATCATATTCATTGTTATTCCGCCAGCATGTAACTCTGCACCTCAGTGATTTCTGCCTGAATATCACTGAGATAGGACTCCCATTTATTACTATTTACTATATACTAACATACTATAAGATCAGATTGGAATTAAGTTTCGAAATAATTTTTCAAAGAGATGATCTTCTTATAGCATGGTATAGCCCCAGTCAAGGGGATCATTTTAAGCCTACAATGAACGAATTCTATAGTTAGATTGTTGAGCTAAAAATCATACAAGATTTTGAGTCTATATCACAAAACATCATTTTAAAAAATAGTAGAGACTCTTTGAGATTGTTTCCAGTGGCTTTAGAAGGTTGTATAACTATGGGAAATATATTTCCACAGATGTGGGGGATCATACTAAATTAATATCAATGTATTATTTATAGAAGAGGGAGAGAAGAGGTAATTACATGCTACAAAAAAATTCTAGAGGCTCCACCATTGCTCCCATTGAATTCAGAGGCCTTTAAAACAATGGGAAATAGTCTTTGCAATCAGCTGAGCACAAATATGAATTAATTCCAATCAGTTGAAGCTAGGGGGGAGAAGAAAGGGTAAGTATATATTATAAAAAATTCTAGAGGCTCCACCATTACTTCCATCGAATTTAGAGGCCTTTAAAACAATGGGGAACAGTCTTTGCAATCAGCTGAGCACCATACTGAATTAATTTTAATCAATTAAAGCTAGGGGAAGAAGAGGTAAGTATATGCTATAAAAAATTATTGGAGCTTAGCCATTGCTTCCATCTAATTTGCAGGCCTTGAAAGCAATGGAAACCATTCTTTAAATTGCAAGAACACCATGCTGAAGTAACTGAATAAAAAAGAGGAGGATAGGTGATTACACATATATTATAAAATCTCCAGAGGCTTGGCAATGTATCCCATGGTATTCAGACAGCTTTACAGCAATGGGAAATAGGCTTTGTGATCAAGAAAACACCTGACTAAATTTTATTTCATAGAAGAGGAGAGTATTGTTGAGCATATGCTATAAAACTTGTAGAGGCTTAGCTATATATTCCATTACATTTGGGAAGCTTTACTACAAATGGAAAATAGGCTTTAGGATTGAGAAAACATCATTCTGAATTTAATTAGATAGAGAAGATAAGGACTGGTAAGTATATCTATAAAATCTCCAGAGACTTAGCAATATATTGCATTATATTTAGGAAGCTTTATATCAATAGGGAAAAGGCTTTGTAATTGAGAAATATCTTGCTCAATTTAATTTGACAGATGAGGAGAGTATTGGTGAGCATATGCTATAATATATATAGGGGCTTAGCAATCTATTGCATTATATTTGCACCACTTTATAGCAATGAGAAATAGACTTTGGGATTGATGAAACATCATACTGAATTTTATTTAACAGAGGAGGAGAAAACTTATGAGCATATGCTATATAACCTCTAAAGGCTTAGCAATCCATTTCATGACTTTCAGAGAGCTTTACTAAAATAGAGAATAGACTTTGTAATTAAAAAAATACCTTTCTGAATTAATTTGATAGAGGATTTTTAGTTTTAGAAGAAGAAGGGGTGAGCTGAAGGCAAGCAACAATGATGACAGATGATAGGGTTATCTGAGGGTATTAGCCCAATAGACACCCAACCTATTTTATTATAAGACTCATCAGATCCATATTAGTCAAAAGTGGCAAATATGGCACTTTACCTTTATACTAGAAAGAAGGGCAGTTAGTTATGAGACCATCCTTTTAAATCTCCCTAGTTCTAGGGTGAGTAAGTTTTATAAAAAATAGTATATTTCTTATACTTACTTCTTTCTTCATATTGCTAGTCACTAATAAACTATAATATTAATAGTATATATATTGGAAGAGACATCCTGAACACCCATATGTACACAAGTACCCATGGGAAAATCCTTTGGAATACTCAGAATACTTACCAGCACTTTTAAGCACTCCATAATATATAGCTTATCTTAGATACCCATATATGCATGAGTTATTAATCATTTAAAATATTAAAAGTGAATATATTAGAAGAGGTATTCTAGATGCCCACATTTGCATAGGTATTTGTGGGAAAATCCTTTGGAATAACATATCAATAATATATATATTGAAAAGGGCATCTTAGATACCCATATATGCACAGGTACTTATGAGAAAATCTTTTGAAACAATGTATTAATAATGTACATATTGAAAGAGGTATTCTGGATGCCCACATGTGTACAGGTGCCCATGGGAAAATTTTTTAGAGTACTCAGAGTACTCACAAGTGCTATATAGTAAATAAATTACCTTAAATGCTTATATATATATAAGTTGTCAAAAATTTAAAATATTGAGAGTATATATACTGAAGGGGTATCCTGGACACCCACATGTGCATAGATACCCATGGGAAAATCCTTTGGAACACAATATTAATAATATATATATTAGAAGAGGCATCCTGGACATTTACATGTGTATAGGTACCTATGGGAAACTCTCTCAGAATACTTGGAATACTTATAAGCACTTATAAGCACTACATAGTAAATATATTACCTTAGATACCCATATATGCATGAGTTGTTGAAAATTCAAAATATTAAGAGTATATATATTTAGAGAGACATCCTGAATATCTACATGTGCACAGATATCTGTGGAAAAATCCTTTGGAACAAAATATTGACAATGTATATATTAGAAGGGGTATTCTGGATACCCACATATGTGCAGATACCTATGGGAAAATCCTTTGAAACCCTTGGAGTACTTATAAGTACTACATAGTAAATAGATTATCTTAGATGCCTATATTATATATGAGTTGTTGAAATTTTCAAATATTAAGAGTGTACATATTGCCTAGAGTATTCTGGATACCCACATATACATAGGTATCCATGGGAAAATTATTTGAAATGATATATTAATAATGTACATATTAGAAGGGGCATTCTAGATGTCCATATATATAGGTATCTGTGGGAAAATCCTTTGGAACACTCAGAGTACTCACAAATGCTATATATTAAATTAATCACTTTAGATACCCATATATATATAAGTTGTTGAAAATTTACAATATTAAGAGTATATATATTGAAGGGGCATTCTGGATGACCACATGTGCACAGATCCCTATGGGAAAATCCTTTGGAATACTCAGAACACTCACTAGTACTACATAGTAAATAGATCATTTTGGATGCCTACAAATGCATGAGTTTTTGAAAATTCAAAATATTAAGAGTGTACATATTGGGAGGAGCATCCTGAATGCCCACATATACATAGATATTCATGGAAAATCCTTTGGAACACTGGAAACACTCACTAATACTACATAGTAAATAGATTATCTTAGATATCTATATATATATGGCTTTTAATGCTACTGAATTCAAGGAAGAAGATTATATGAAAATTAAAGAATAGGTCACATATGTAAAGATGGTGGATGAAGGCCACTTGGTAGCTCAGGAGGTTCTTCACAAGCTTGAGCTTGCAGAGCCAATGCTGGATGCCTTGACTGAAATTCATTATGATTTGATTAATAGTGTCTTCCAGCAACATTTCAGCATAACCACAAATATTGTACACTATCTTGGAAACCTCAAGAAATCAAAGTATGCATCAGCATTTTCAAACTATCATTTTGACTTTTGCAAGACAATGTCGGCAGTGATCATAAAGCTTAATGAGATGAAACAGTTAGAGAATATCTCAGAGGATATGCATAAGATAATAAGGATGGCTACTCCTAAGATTTGCTTATTACTAAATCCACAGTTCAGTCAACTATTACAAGATTATTCAGCATTCCCCTTCATGTTGCATTTATATTATCTGGCAATTCAAAGGGTACTCAGCAATATCTCTTGATCTCTTACTGAAGTGGGTAGCATCTTACATCAAAACTCATTTGCAATATATAATGAACTTTATATTAGATGTCTTCTTGGTGGTCCCCATTTATATGAATGGCCAACATATTCATATGTGAGTGGGTCCCTAGATCTCCCACTGCAGATGTAATTCATACTATTCTAAGCTGGCCTAATTTCAAGGTAGATAAGCACAAATCTGCCATCTCCAAGATAGGCTCTATATTGAATCTGTTCAGATAACTAACTGCTGATGACTTTGTAAACAAGACCATCCACCTCATATTTACTAACATGGCTACCTTTCTTCATCTGAAAAGGCAAATCACCAAAGTCAATATACTATCACCTCTCCAGTCACAGACTAAACTTATGAAATACTTCACCAATGATAAGAATGTAGATAAAAGCAAAGGAAAAGCCACTGTCAAGATAAGATAATGACCAAAGAGATTATGACTGAAAATGTGGTTGATAACAATAAGGCAGACAAGAGCAAGGCCAACCAGAATCTCTAAGTGAAGAAATGGTTATTGGGTGATATTCAGGGGACCTTAAAGAAGTTACCAGAAGAGTGCTTAAAGAGTCTGAGAAAAGAGTTGGATGAGGCCTTAGCAACCTTGAAATAGAGTGAGCACTGTGAAATCAATCCCCTGAATATCCTTATGTTTGGTGAAGCCTGGAATTGTGTCTCAGCCTATATAGATACCATCATTACTAGGGACTTTTGTGGAGAAGCACTTATCTCATATCACCCAGTTAAGTGGAGCAGGAGTAGTGGTTCTCAGATTCACAATCTGAAACTGCTAGCTATTATGGCAATTCAATGTCACTTTATGGTTCAATTTTATTGGAAAGGTCTCCTTCAAGATTTGGATAGTACAGCTACTACCCTTTATCACCACATGGCTTTGATTATCTCACCCTTTCTCATATTGCAGCACACCAGCTTGGTGCAAATGGTTCTATACCAAGGTGAGGTTAAAAAACCTTCTCTTTCATTATTTGTTTGGCCAGACCATCTTGAGGCCAATTTTAATGCCAATGGAAACATTTACAATATTTATACAAAGTTGCATCATATGAAGATCCTTGAACTACAAAAGAAGCAGACCAAGGAGCTGCAGAGTGCTATCAAAGCAATGGTAGAATGCAAGCTTGGTTGGATGGAAGAAATTGATAGTAAGGAGTCAAAGCCAAAGATCTAGGAGGATATGGAGACTATCATATGTGATTTCATTAAGGCAAGAATCTATGGATTCTATTTTGATTCTATACATAATGGTACTATAGGCAGTGCAGGTGAATGCTCATCACCAGTGCAACCCAGATAAGGATGGTGAAGCAAGCTACTCTGACCTTGAGCAAAATGAACTACTCCCTATTAGGTACCAAGAATTTGATGAAACTAACAAGATAGCTAACAAGCTAGACTTAGTGACAAAGGAGTATGAGTTTCTTAGCTAGAAGGAGGAGCAAAAGGGGATGTGTGTAGATCCCAAAGTATCTAATGGCCTAATTAGATTGAGCAGAGAGGTTAAGGTTAGGGACAAATAGAAAGATATAGGTAAGGAAACAGATGCAATAAGCACTAATAATGAATTCACAGCATTAGAGTCTCCAGTTTGGCACACTAACCTATCAGATCAGTAATTGTCCCCAATACCCAATTCATTCAATGATAATGAACATTTGATCAAATTACAACCAGCTAGCCCTTCTAGTATGTTATTTTCCTCATGGTCTACTCTAATTTGTGCAGGCAAATTTATCTAGCATATGTTTTCCATATATAATATGTTTTGCATTTTATCTTGCTTTCATTCACTTGATTGTTCTATTTACCAATCTACATCTTGTTAGCTAAAGGTGAAGCCCCAGTCTGTATACCTACTCCATATGGATCAAAGATGACCCAACAGACTGATTATGATAGTAAGTTATCATTTATATTGCTAATACAAATCACAGACTGATATTTCCAACTATGAAGCTTATTCCAATCACTTTGTTGCTTCTACCTCTGCTCTTAGATGTCACTAGCCCACTGAATTGTCTATATACACCCCTATGTACTATAAGTACTCCAAGAAGCAGAGCTGGTCAGATATAGATACAAGCACAGAGGATAAGCTTTAGCTATCTTAATGATTCATTTGACTTATTAGTATAACCAGCCTCTGAGATGCCAAAGAAAAATCTCGAGCTTACTTCCCTGTAGAAAAGCTAGCCAGAGCAGAAGTAGCAGAAGAATATATGAATAGTCATCACATTGTAATCTATCAATCTGTGTATCTTGGAATACTGTATTATGGAAAGCCATTCTTTACAGTCTTTATATGAATTCAATTCATCTTGAGTCTAA
Source organism: Veloporphyrellus conicus (assembly GCA_038089715.1). NCBI lineage: Eukaryota > Fungi > Basidiomycota > Agaricomycetes > Boletales > Boletaceae > Veloporphyrellus > Veloporphyrellus conicus. The sequence goes on from JBBPLJ010000329.1 coordinate 22,897, forward strand.
ATTGGTTATACTATATGAAACTCAAGTTTAAGGCCTGCTTCACATCCCATATACTACCATTGCCATTTTTATAAACTTGCTTTTCTCTTGGCATTTCTTATTAATAAATATCTTTGGATCCAGCTCATATCCCAAAAAGTCCATATCTGGAGATTAGCACTCAACTCCCTTATAACACTAGATTAGACTTATCTTAAATGAATCTATACCATCCTAGCTACCACTAATGAGTAAGATCTACTGACAATAGGTCCAAATGTCCCCCAGTTAGGTTTAGGCTCAGCCCCCTTAATGAGCAAAATTATTTCTCTCAGCTTATTCCATAGCTTGGTATAGTCTGTGTTTATGGAAAAGCTATTGTCATGCACCACAAGGCCAAAGTCAGCAAAGAAAGTTGTCATAGCAACTATATAACCATTGATTAGTTCATCTCCTATATATATATGAGAAAAAAATGATAGATAGACCTCTTGATGATCTTGGTGATCAGTTCATCTGATAATAGCTCTTATGTCTTGTAATGACTTAATATCTTTTTAAGTACTTCAGATTTCCAGCACCTAGTCCCTGGAAACAAGTACCTATATCATTAACCAGCATTTAGGTATCTCCAATAGGGCTTCCACAATATCACATGCAATAGCCATCTTGTGGAATCTTATCTTGAATACCATATTCAGCTCAATGACCCATAATATTATCATGCTGCATCAGCACCAGTTATTCTGACATCAATTTGAAATGTCAGATTTACTATTATAGTGAACAATGGGTAGTGGTGTTTTTATCCAGGAGCTTAACTCTGTGATGGAAGATGATGAGAAGTGGGGACATACCTTATTGAAATCAAGCTTATTCTTGGACAGATAAATAATATCATCAGTAATCTTTTTGTCTCTCACTGAGGGAGTCAGTGGTCAGTTGCTTGATGCTATCAATAATATGCTGCCAGCTTGGTGGAGGCTATGGGGCCTTAAAGATGCTATTGTAGTGTCTGCCTTATGGAGTTCCAGCAAAGTTATTCTGTGTATTTTTTGGTGAAGGTTATTATATGATTACTGCCAATTATGACCAGTGAATCTTTAGTATTTTGAGAGATTAAGAGCTGATATAAGAGGATCCGTTCCATTTATACTGCAAGCATATGTAAGCCATGAGTCACCTGGTAAGTATCAAATAAATGAAGAGTTAGGGTGAAATATATGGCATTTAGAATCTATATAACAAGGCTTGAAAGCTTGACACAGGAAACCTTCTTATTGAATTCTAAAACTTAAATTTGCAGTATACATTAGTAGCATAGTAGGGTAGGGACAGTCATAGTTGAATGTTGAAGATATATTCTTATGAGTATAGCAATTATATTCTATGCCCATCTTCTCCCAAATCTGGCACCATTATAATCCACCAACCCTTGTCTATGGCAAATTTGGCCTCAGATGGAAGTCAATATATTTCCATTATCTGGCAATCCTGCTGACCATTGGTCATGAATCCAATTAGAACAATTGTTGATGCACCCACTGTTAACCAAGCCCCTATTGTGGCTTTACACTTAGTGAGTAATTGGTCTAAGTAGCTTTGGAGGGTAGTAGCCTTAAGAAGTGGTAGCCCCCTGATAAAACCTTTTGCAAGCTTGAAACCACCACTATCTTCCCTCCCACCTCAATATCCTGGTCTTTATCCTGTCTTTGGAGATAGATGATAAGTGAGCTCACTTATTCATATATAGCTTCAGCTCTTTGTACTTGCACTGCCTGCACCCAGCCTAGCCATCTATAGTGCAACATAGCATACTGATCTATATTAGTAAGAAGCATAACATATGAAATACAAAGTAAATATACAGATAATATCCTTCATAGACCTTTATTATTACTTGTTGATGATATTTCACATTACTGATACTAGTTGACATATGCTAGCAAGATAGATACCTCCAGTGTAAGAAAGTATGCTTCGTTCATATAAGCCAAGACCAGTGGATCTCTGCTTGCACTAAAATAATCTATGAATAGTGGGAATCTCTTTAGCCATGGTTAAGATAGCATTGAAGTGGCCTAAATGAAGCATAAATGGCACAAGGGATGATATTGAAATGTCAAGGCATTTAAATCAGGAGATAGTTATGAAGCTAGTATAGTAGAGAAAAGATAACATCTTGATAATGTGTCTTGGTAATGTTATGTTATTGTAACTTGAATATATTCAAGTCACTGCCACTACTAGCATGAAAAGAGTTGCTAATGGTGGTTAAATTTGAGCTATTTTTATAAACATACATGCTGATACTATTAGATTAGATGGCATACTCAGAAAAGAAGAAAAAAAGGATTATTAAATATGTCTGTGCTTCTTGAAGGTGTAAGTAATGACCTCCAATATAATTATCATATCCATATCCTCTACAATGATAATATCCTCTACAATGATGACATTCTTGTTATTATTGTCATTATCAAGCTTATACTTTGAGCTTC
>JBBPLJ010000333.1:0-24977 GCA_038089715.1 Veloporphyrellus conicus
GGGATCCGAAGTCGGTGCTGGATGTTATCCCCAAGAGCGGGACAATGTTGGGATGCTCTAATCTCTTCCATATTCCAAAGTCACGTCTCGCTTTCTAGATTCGCAGTGGAGGTAATCAGAACGCAAAGTAAAATATCCTCACACTCACCCGCGCGAAGTCCTCCTTTTCGGCTGAGCTGAAATCAGGAGGCAAGAAAAAAGCCTTGACTGCGACCTAAAGACATGTATGTAGGTGAAACTTTCGTAGTTTGAGCGCAAACGTGCCAACCTTTGAGTTGTGTGCATACGAGCAACGATACACGACGCTTAAACTACCAATCGCAGAAATAAGTTTGGTATCAAGCTGAAGCATGTCAGTGGCATCTTGCAGTTCGGAAGGGTCAATATCTGTTGTGCTGCAGAGACGCGTGTCACGGTAAAGGTGGATGACAAAGACGATGACACACTACCTTTTCTGGAGCATGATGGGTATCGTGGGGTACCGAGGATCGTAAAAGTGTACCCGGGAGTTAAAATCCAGTCTTCCGATTTACTTGTCCTGGCAGGATGGTGCCGCCGTAGTAGTGCGTGCGGTTTTGCAGCAAAGTCAAGGCGTGGTTTCAGGGTACTTTACTGAAACTTGGAAGATGCCGAGACTCGTCGCGCTCGTTTCCCTCCATTTTACTCCGCTCACCAACCGAATGATTCACGGACATTAGGCTAGTTAATTCATTTCCCCCACCCAAGGCTCACTGTGGCGATATACCTATCTAGTGCCCTACGTCACTACCATAGGCATGACGCCGATGAGGTTCGATGCTATCCGGGTTGATTACTTGCTGATAATTAATTGATAGAAATAATATTTTGAGCTTCAAGGATTGTTGCTGTTATCGTCTGCGATGAAATCTTACAAGAGGATGTCCGAGACCATGTTAGATAATGCGACAGGAAATGGGATCGTTTGTCTTTCCGTTTTTTATTCGTCTCTAACGCACGTACAAGCCTCTGACTTTTTTTTCTACATTATTTCAGGCGCACAATCAAAGTGGATCGTGAAGAAACTCTTCGGACACACCACACACATACACGCAACATTCCTACCTTCGCGGCGCTGGACGATGGGAATACAACTTCACTGTCCGGTCATTCTCTCCAGAGGTATTGGTCGGATGGTGAGTTACCCGATTAACCACAGTCAGCTCTGAGGGGAATTTACATTCACTCATTTCTATGCTCAGCATCGTCTTCGGACGATGTGCAGGTTGCATGGCTTCCCATGGACTATGCTGTCGAGTGCCCCACATACTTCACCGTGTTGATGTTCACATCCTAGGGGCAAACTCGCGCCCCGCCACCATCCCCGCCACCCTCTATGCTGCGTATTTTGGCCCTAAACTCCTATGACGCAGCTGATTCAAAGCTCTCCATACGAGCGAGTACAATTCTATGAGCTCTCCCATTCCGAGCCATGACAATATCCGACATCGTATGGCTGGTGCGTCTCGACATAGCATCTCCACTATGCATCCGGATACCGCTGATGAGAACCCCCCCACTTCGTGGGAGCCAGATATCTCCTTTCCCACCATTTGCAAGACCTCTTGTCCTACTGCTCGCAAAACAGAAGTTCCATTCCGGTATCCACAGGATCTCGTGTCCCGCTACTTGCAAGACCCATGTCACAAGACCTCCCAATGAAGAGGGATGGTGATGGCCCGGGGATGAGTGACACTGCACGGACGAGCGTGGAGACACATCATCTGCCTGTGTGTGCCAAGACAAGAGGAGTGGAGAGTGAAGGTGCGAGGACCCGTGACAACGCTCAAACAAGTACGAATGTGCATGCAGACAGACCATCTGCGTGCATGATCATACTCGCGTGTACGTAAACAACGTCGGGATGGGGCAAGGGGAAGGGAGTGAGGACGAGCGGCGGCGCATGAATAGGCGCGCAGACAAACTGCATATGTGCATGTTTGTGCTCGCATTGTACACACGGCTGCCGGTGGGACCTTGAGGGTGGGAGTATTAGTTGCGAGGGCGCAAGTGACATGGGATGAGGCAGGTGAGTGCCTGCCTAACTGCCACAGTCATAAAGGTGCCGGACAGCGGGCGTGCCGTGGGTGCGCGGAGGCCAGGGCGATCATGTACATGGTAATCGGTGAATCTCTAGAGTTACGGCGCCGATGGAGCTAAAGGCCTAAAAGGGACTAAAATCTCTGAGAACCAGTAATCTATCCTCCCCGCCATTCTCACAAGTAAAGATGCACGATGACTTGCTCAAGTCACCATAAACACGTATCCGGCGCCATTCAGGTCGCTTTCCATGTTCTCGGACGGCAAATGAGGAAGAATGTATCATGTCACACTATACGCAGCAGATATTCGTCCTGTATTTGTACATGCCATCTACCAAGGTATTCCGCCTCTAAGGACAATAAACGAGGTTGCTAAAGATACAGAAAATCCAAGCGCATAGAAATAATAATAAATATCTAGATGTTTATTTATTGGGCTGCATAAACGGGCATCAGGACTCTGCAAGGATATCAGACCTTGACTTACTTTGGCAGCAGCAGTAGTTGCAGCATATCCTCAGAGAACGACAATACTTCTTTGGCGGATGGCCGACTTCCTGGATTTCGTGGGGACCAACATTGCTTGATGAAGTTCCAAACACCATCCGGCATACCCCCAGGCGGGCGAGATGGATTCTGAAATTTCTTCAATTTTTCCTCGGCCTCTCCTATATCTTTCCAAGGAATTTTCCCTGAGAGGATCTGCAAGGACCCGGAGATTAATGATGAAAGCTGAGGCATAACAACAGAAACGTACAAAGAAGAAGATACTCCCAAGAGAATAGATGTCGCTCTGCAGCGTAGTCGGAAACTCGAGATACGGGTGCAAACGCGGGTGCAGTAATTCGGGTGCAGCCCACAACACTGCACCAGGACGAACAGAAGTAGTACGAAGGTAAGCCAATCGCTCTGGCTGTGCGAAGAGAACTTGAGACAATCCGAAGTCCGTGAGGCGCGGGATATGCTGGTCATCAATCAAAATATTGCCCTACAAACTTTACGATAAATTTAACGTGTCATACGAGAAATAGTAGTTCACCGCAACACTTGCGGAGCTTGTCAAGGTTAACTTGAAGCGCCTTATGAGCGACCCAAGCTATAGGTAGTTGAATGGCGCCCAAGACCCTCCGCAAATGCCTCTTAAAACAAACGGACCTCCTTGGTCTTGTTAGAGATGGCCTCAGCACCCAGGGATTGTAATGAACTATGATGTCATGTTGTGCTGAGCACTTGAATTCGGTCAACCCTTGAAAGTCATCACCGTCCATCGTGATAACCGACAAAGAATGGAGCATCCTCAATTACACCAGGGCTCCACCACCGACGACAAGTACGAAGATATCAATGCCAAGATCAATAACAACGAGGTAGTTTCTGCACTGAGGACAGTCTATCCAGATGAGCTGCCTGCCGGCATGGCCTGTGCCACGATTCTTGTTCACATTGTAATGGAGTCGGAGGGCCTATTGGACTCGCACTTTCTCCACGTAAACACTGTTCGCAAATTGCTCAATCAAAGGGATGATCTAAATGGGACCCTTGGAAGTCCAGGTCGTTCACCGAATTTAGGTGAGCAGTCCAGTTGATCAGCTACATTCGTCCGTTGGTTCCCTTAGGCTACCTTCGGGCTGCGGTGCCTTCCGAGTCTCCAAATGTGGATGAAGAATTGGAACAGGCTGCAAGGCAATGCAAGTTTTCAGTAATTCAAACTGAGTAACACATCAACTCCTCCCACAGCTGTACAAGGCTAGCGTGTGCGAAGCGCAGGGGGTCTAAGGACTCAAAGATGATGGTGGCTGATGACGTTGTTGCGCCATAACTTGCCAGTGGGTGTTGTTTGAATACATGCCCTGCGTACACATACAGACGTGGTAATCGACAAGTTCTGGTGACAACTGAGTACTGAGTTTCCAGGCGGACTCTTTGAACGCTCGATACATCCAGCTTCATGCTTTCGATTGACGAGGGTGTCTGGCAGAGGTTGACAATCACTCTGCACACCGCAGGCCGGTTCGGCGACCAGATCGTCCCACGAGACAAATCTTCGTTAGACAACCCGGTCACCAGAACTAGGTGGCCAAAATGGGACACTATTACACCGCTTCCAGTGCCTCCCTGCTGCCCATTAACACGAACACAGAGCTCTTAAAAGACCGCTCGCCTGTTTGCGGCATGTAAGAAGAGAAATCAAGTTATCGACGAGATATATCACCACACGCAAGCCCAACACAAAACTATCAAAGAACGGCCTACCTGGCTTGTCAACGGTCAGGAAAACAAGAGCACGACAGAGAAGAGTAGGGAGAGCAAAGGAAAAAAAGATATAGATGCGCGTCGTCTATGTAATTCTGATTCCAAAATAAATGGCATGGGAGGCAACGGCTAACTCGACGTCCGGCCGCGCGACGCCGTTGCTCACCAGCGTCACCGACAGGGGAGCTTCAAGGGTGGCCCCGCCTGTCGGGTTGGCCGGAAAGACGTGTAGGGCACGGAACATGTCTTCGTCAGTCTAGACGGGGGGAAATGTGAGCGAAGATCATCCTAGGTATATATGTCATCTACCTTATCATCACCAGCGCAAAAGATAAACTCCGCGTCAGGGTTCAGGTAGAGAATCCGCTTGACGATCTCGCCCTATTTTTGGACCATCATGGGAAGAAACATGAAAATATCTGAGACGGCCGAGTCGATCTTTCGGAAGAACGAAGAACGAACCTTGTTCACAGCTAGCGGGCGCACTTCGAGGTTCTTTTTCCCAACGAGCACTTCGATGGGACGTTTGTGTGCTAGATTGTTCTCCAACAAGTCTTGACACTGTCTGCACTGGAACAATCTACAAATTCACCCGTCAGTACAGGTTCGGTCTTGTACTCGCCCCAGGGCGCGAGACGGAGAGAGCTGCGGGACCAGCGGAAACAAGCGAAAAAAGCACGACTCACCCCCATTCGGGGTCGCTTGCCCGATAATGCCATGTAATGGAACTCTTCTTGACCTCGATGTGACTCCCCGTCATCCTCTCGGTGTAGTACCTGAATATCTCCGCCACCTCATCCATCCATCCCATATCCAGCTGTGCGGTAAAATTGACCCATGTCTCCTCATCTCTTGTGGCCGCGCTACTGGTCGAGTTCCCGTTGGAGGGCTCGTGGATGAAGCCACCATGTTCGGCGCTCATACCGAGGTGTTTGATGTGTCCGAGGTGCAGCTCCAGGAAGGCCTGGTCACAGCCAGAGACAATGTACACGACATTGCGAGGATCGGCGGCGAGTTTCGTGGGCGAGTTCAGCGCATCAAAGGAAGGCGTCGCCATCGACGGCGTTTTAACGATGGGTGTCAGAGTGCCCTAAGATCAAATACGATGACATCAACGCCCAATCAAAGCGGGCGGGAGGTACGCACGTCGTAATCGAACAAAAACAGACGCTTCCCCGCCTTTTCGTACTTGTCTTTCAAGAGCTCTTTCGAGAGGGTAGGGTGTTTCACGAGCATTCGTCTGTCCGTTGATCTGGGAGAGGAGCATCTTGACGAGCAGAGCTGCCCACGTGTGTGAAGTGTGTGTAGCCACAACGTTGTGGAGTGCGGCGTGCCGTTCCACTTTAGAGGTATAGGACATGAGAAGACCGGTGTTCATCGCTGAGGCAGCGTCCTATTTAAATGACAATGATTACAGATGACCACCACGGCATCGATACGAGCATACGCACCCCAAGATCCCATGGGATAACTTGCAATGCCTGGCCCATGTGCTAACTGATACCCATGAACTCGCTTAACACGAGTGGCGACCGCTTGGTATGCTCTTGTGCGATAACAAACTCCATCGAGGTGGTGTTCATGCCGTCGCGCAGCAGTGTGATGACACCTAAATCTGCCACAGACAAAAGAGCATAGAATTCGTCCTTTTTCAGCGTTTGATGACTAAGGAAGCGCATGGCATCAGCACAAGATTTGGTGGAAGCATCATAAGATCGAAAAAGAGGGGATCAATACGGGAACGAGAAGAACGTACTAATGATGGATGGGTATAAAGTCTAGACTTCCGTATTCGCCATTGATATGTGCAACCAGCTCCGATACTTGGCGTTCCAATTTGGGAGAATCTGTGAGCGCAGGCAACGTCACCTGGGTAAGCACAACCTGGCCTTGCCATTCGGGGTAATCATGCAGGAGTTTCTCGAATGCGCGGAGCTGTATCATATACGCGTCGTCAACACGTCGGATTTAAGCAGGGAAAGGCACAAAACAGGGATGGGATAGCGACATACCTTTTGCAAAACTCCCGTTACAGCGTTTAGTTTATCCCTTCCCACGATGATCTTCTTGTCTGCATACAGCGTTCGAAGGGCTTCCAATTTGGGCTGGACACCAGGTCGTAATGTGTCCCACGCCATACGCTCAGCATCGATACCAACCGGACAGTGAGCGACTGCAACGGTATGTCCTTGCACGTCGGTGCCTATAAACTTGTTCTCTGACAAGTTGCCTGATTTGTTGCGGTCTGGGTGTGGGGAGAGTGGAAGCGAGCTGGTACTGAAAGTAGAGGAAGTATTCTGTGAATGTGAGGGGACAGTACGGGTAGTCGTTTCGTATCCACGGACGCGGACACAAGCGGATGTAAAGTGACGAGAGTACGAATAAGTCTGGAAGCAAACAAGGTTGGCACCGAGCAACCCTTCAAGAATCTCTTTGCGACCTGATCCATTCTAAGCACGACCGTGGGAAGTAGCAACGAAGTCACGTGACAAGCATCTGAACACCTCCGAGGCGTAGTGAGCGTAGTTAGCCAAATAAAATTCATTCATTCATTCGTAGTTAGCCAAATGAATCTCTTTATTCATTGGAAACGTGGTGCTGTAAATATCAGGTGAGTGGCCTCCATGGTGGATTTTCATTTTCCAGCCACTCAATGGATTCCAGACCTACTAAGAGATGAACAAATATATATGTAGATCATCACATACATGGCATGACCTTCTAGGCCGCATACATTATTTACTTCGAACAGGTATTGAACAGACCATGTACGGAAAGTGGTGGAAGTCAGCAAGAGTACATACTGCAAGACGATCAATGACAGGGAAACGAAGACATCAGCCTACTCGAGCAGCAATAATTGCTCAAGTCTATTCGTACAGAACGACAATACCTCTTGGGCTGATGGTCGACTTCCTGGGTCTCGTGGAGACCAACATTGCTCAATATAGTCCCAAACACCATCCGGCATATTCCCTGAGGCCGGACGGGGTGGATTCTGGAACTCCTTCAATTTCTTTTCGGCCTCTCCTCTGCTTTGCCAAGGATATTTCGCTGAAAGGGTCTAGAGGCCCAATTGAGCTGAGGATGGAAGTAGAGGAATGACAGAGGACAACATACAAAGAGGATGATACTACCGAGAGTGTAAATGTCGTTCTGAAGTGTGGCTTCAGGCTTGAGTTCCGGGTACATTTCTGGGTGCAATAGTTCTGGTGCAGCCCATAATATTGCACCAGCACGTATGGAACTGGTGTAGAGGTAAGCCAGTTGGTCCGTCGGTCGGCGGAGAGCCTGGGACAATCCGAGGTCTGTGAGGCGTGGGACACGATTGTGATCAATCAAAATATTGGCCTATGATACAATAAATCCGATAGGTTGACGCTATAATCAGGCGGCATGACCCACAGGATGTAAATCTCCATGAATAATGCCTTTTGAGTGGACTATGGGGGCTCGTCATACGAAAGTCACAACATCCAAAGTGGGTGAACCTACGATATTCTAGCCCTGCAACGGTTCCTTTAATCTATGATGCTAACCGGTTATTTACAAATTGGGGCCAAGAGCTTATACTCACAAGTTGAACCTGATCACAAAGGGAAAGTTTGCTTCCAGATTGTTTGACATAGTCATTGAGTGTTCCATTTGTCATCCACGTCGAAACTATACAGGGATACAGGGATCCAAAGACTGTGCTGGATGCTACCCCCAAGAGCGGGACGATGTTAGGATGCTCTATTCTCTTCCCTATACCACGCTCACGTCTCATTTTCTAGATTCACAGCGGTAGTCAGAGCGCAAAACAAAACATCCTCACAAGCTCACCCGCGCGAACTCCTTCTTTTCGGCTGGGCTGAAATCGGCAGGCAAGAAAAAAGCCTTGACCGCGACCTAAAGACATGGATATATATGTGAAACTTGTGTAGTCTGCACGCTAACATGCTAACCTCCATGTTATCTGCATACGAGCAATGATACACGACGCTTAAACGACCGGTTGCAGCAATACGTTTGGTATCCAGCTGAAGGTTGCTAGTGACATCTTGCAGTTCCAGGGTAATGGTTCTTAGAGGTGTGAAGGCATGCATCAGAGTAGAGAAAGTAACAAAGACAAAGGCATACTCTAACGCCATGTCGTGTGGCATCGTAGAGCACCGCGAGGGTAAGGGCAGGCTTGAGGAAGCAAAATGAGTTTTCCGGTTCAAGTGCAAGTAGCGACGGCAAGTTCGTAACAGTGAGGGGAGTCTTGTACTAAGGTTGGAGCATGAGGGTAACTCTACAGTCCAGGCATTTAAGGCATTTGTCATGTGGGGCGAGCCTAATAATGATTCTGACCTACATCAACAAGAGAAAAGATTCTAGCCCGTTTAATTGGCTCGTGGCCATGCCCCAAACAGGGTCAATTTCCAATTACCTAGTATTTCCCATTTTTTTGTGACTTGAAGGCATGATGCAACACCAGAGCCTCAATGTTTCCCTCCCGCAAACAGGCTGGAGTTTAATGTCAGAAACGCCGCAATGATACTGTTTGAAGGCTTGTGGATCCGAGCTTGCCCACATGCGGTCGGCGAGTCCAGGGCCTGATAAGGTATTTTCGGGTGAAACCAGCAATGCCCCTCCTGCGTTCACAATCATTCCCAGACTCAGGCTCATGCAGCAAGGAGTAAAGAAGCTCACAAAGAATCTTTTTCAGTGTACACATGTTGCAATGGAGTGATGGGGCCCTCGCCTGTTCGGATGCCGCGTGATTAGCAGTGTGTTACAATTCAAATGTAATGTATATAATGATACAACCGGTTCGGAGGATGCAGTGTTTGTACGCTGTAGACCGCCTGGATCACATTCTGAAATGCTAATTCAAGTCAATTACTGCGAACACGCCCGCGAAACGTGCCGCACCTCATCTCATATGCCTACTGGATTCAACAGACGCTGGGCAAGGTTCCAACTTGAGGTTAGCTGTGTTCATTCCAAATGTCCCTCGATCATAGACTTGTCACAGTGCGACTGCCGCTGCCAGGCAGGATTAGGTGCTGTGGGTGATGACACAGCGAACATGCGCAGAACGCTTGTACAACTAGTGGATTTCCGCCAGCAAAAATGAGGAAAATAAATGTTCACCGAAAAGGGAGGTGTGCCTTACATAATATGCCGAGTATTTGCATCCATTTTGGGAAATAACACCCGCGATATCACTTATGTCAGCGATGCTTTATGAGCTGAGTTGATGCCGACTCTTTGCTGTACATAGGCATGACCCAGCATTTCCAGGTACACGAGCCGCTTACTTGATATCGCTGTTCACTCAAGCTCGGCCTCGGTGCTGGAACGCGATGGTATGTAGATTTCGTACATGCTGAGGTCCCCGCCGCTCCAGACCCTTTAGAGCGTAGAAGAATGGTGTACAATCCCTGACGACCGGTATTCATTGTCTTCTTGACACTCGGCAGGGCACAGGGCTAACAACGGGTGTCGCAAGAACACCATCAAGTGGACGAGCGCAACACATAAATACCAGCCGTGTAGTCCACTTGGTGAGTCAATCGTCGATAAGGAGTTACGCACGACGAAGATAAAAGCGGTTTTGATGTCGTGCCTCCGTCTGGGATTGCCGTGCAATCTCAGCTCCTGCGATAACGACGGTGGTGACTTTGAGTTCATTCTGGTATTCTTCATCTACCATTTCTTCTTCTTCATTGGCGATGGTAAGATCAATGAAGGCATCCATGTCACAGTGAATGGAAGATGTGTAATATTTCATTCTTATGCCCTGTGGATTGTTCAAGTACATAGATTATTGGATTATCGGCAATTTCAAACCATACCAGAGGATGCCCTGAACGGGTACACCATGTATGCTTGTCATTCATCTGCGAGCTGTCTTCTGATTTGGAGACCGAAGCACATAAGTATCGCAGCAAACATGATTTTAGGCTCTCTTGTGGGGAGCGAGGATTCTCTTGTCTGGGCTGAGACCACGAAAGGAGGTCATGAGCTGGCAAAAGGTAACAAAGAAGCACTGAACCTGGGGGGTTCAAGGGCTATGATGTTTGATACACAGGACGAACTTTTCATAAGGCCTTTTAACCTCGCATGATGAATCGTGAGAGGTATTGCATCCTCCATTTCAGATGGCTATAGTTGAACATGGAGCACTGAGCGATATATCAGATTGCTGCTATCAGTGATCACCAGATGGTTCTGTATGTAGTTTGGACCGAGGTCGATGAACAATAACGACATAGCCTGAGCAACGTGAGACAGACAATGGTTTAAAGACGATAAAGAGACAAGCGACCTGAGAGAGTCGACCAAGTAGAGTCGACCGCTGCTCACCCATCCAAAGCTCAGTACTCTATGCCTAGTCATCCATCTCTGATTGCCCTTCCAGATCTTTCGACGCTATCTAAAATAACTTTGCCACTTCCTTCCGACCCTGCAGGGCACACAACATTGTGCCCCATTGCTGCTGATAAAATGTAAACTTGAGGCCATTCAAGTCGAGTGTCCATCCAAATGTCTTGAGACAGAATAAGTGCATCTGACGCCGTGATAAGGAAAATGTGACTTACCAACAAAATGCACTGAATTGTCGGTGTTTGGGAATGTGGGGAAGCCTACCCTCTCATAGGTCAGTAAGTGGTTTTATTGCCCTGTCATCCTTCGTCCAGCAATGTATGTCTTTCCAGCAATCACATACAATGTACCTACAAACGATCATCAGAGGGTCCTCGAAGGGCAGGAATTCCAAAGCCTTGTCACCTGGGCGGCTTGGTAAAATGTTACATCTTCTCCAGACCACTATCAAATCGGCGACACGCGTCATACCTTCTTCGTGGTTTCCAGAGGTAAATATAATGATAACCTATCAGCGAAACCGACATCCGTCATGAATGAGCATACAAGCATGTGTTAGTGACAAACCTTGAAGCGCATGTCATCGACCTTGCAATGATGGAGGAGCTGATGGAACTCTTTCTTTGCACAGTCGGCGTCATCTTGACTAAATATTATGATTAAACATTTATGGTGCTAATCGACTATATTGATTGTCGGTGTAAGTGAATGAGATGAAGGTTGACGGCATCTTTCCAGCGTCTCGGATCGCCAAGCGCCATTGGTGGAGACGAGCTCTGAGAAGGGCGCAGTTGGAAAGCAAGTCTCCACATTTGCGCTTGCCTGTTAGTTTCACTTCTGCGAAAGTATTCGATTGCGTTCAACAGCTTGTCTTTTCGCCGTAGTTCCATCACTGTGGGGCTAGCATGGACCAACTGTGGGCATCGATGGCGTAGAATTAGAGCAAGCACATTCTCTACAGCATTGGACGCAGACGCACAGACAGGGTGTTCTGTCCCAGGCCCGCGTCTGGCACGACCTATTCGGCCTAGCGTGAACCGGCGGATCTGGCTGCATGCAATGGTGCGGACCGTGATCGAGCGTTAGAGCTTAGCAAGAAAATCATACATCAACCTACTTGGACAGCAATGATTGTTCTAGTCTATCCGTACAGAACGACGATACCTCTTGGGCTGATGGCCGACTTCCAGGGTCTCGCGGGGACCAACATTGCTCAATGTAGTCCCAAACATTATCCGGCATGCTCACTGACCAGGCTGAGCGTGGTGGATTTTGGAATTTCTTTAATTTGTTTTCAGCCTCCCCTCCGTCTCGCCAAGGATATTTCCCTGAAAGGATCTATGTGTCCGGTTGAGGAGTGGATGACAGAAGAATGAGAGATAACGATAACATACAAGGAGGAGGATGCTACCAAGAGAGTAAACATCGCTCTTAAGCGTGGCTTCAGGCTTGAACTCCGGGTACAACTCTGGGCACAGTAGTTCTGGTGCAGTCCACATCGACCTGCCAGGATGAATGGAATCAATCCAGAGATAAGATAGTTGGTCCTGCAATGGAAAGAGATATGGAGATAATCCAAAGTCGGTGAGGCGCGCGTTCTGTTCATCATCAATCATAATATTACCCTATAAATATAATGTGATAAATCCAACGAGTCGACATCAGGATCAGACAATACAACCCACGGGATGGAAATTCCTATGAACAATGCCTTGTGAGTGTACTATGGGAGAATGTCATTTGACGGTCACAATATGTAGAGCTGGTAGACATACGATATTCCATTCCGGCGACGGTTCCTTTAATCTGTGATAGTGACCAGTTATTTACAAGCGGGGGTATAATACTTAATAACTCATACTCACAAGTTGGACTCGATCACGAAGCGAAAGTATGGCTCCATGGTGTCTGAGATACTCGTTGAGCGTCCCATTTGTCATCCACATCGAAACTATGCAAGGAAGATTGGAACCGAAGTCTTTGTCGTACGTTATACCAAGAAGCGGGACAATATTTGGATGCTCTAATCTTTTCCACATTCCAAACGCACGTCTTACTTTCTGATCTCACATCAAAAGTGAATAGAGCGCAAAGTAGATATTTACATCAACTCACTCGTATGCGCTCACTCTTTTCGGTTGGACTGAAGCCAGGAGAGAAGGTAATAGCCTTGACTGCGACCTAAACACAGGGAGTATGGGTGAGACTTTGAGCGAAGTTTGAGCGCAAATATACCAACCTCCATGTTCTGTGCAAACCAGCAAAGATACAGGACGCTTGAAGATCCAGTTCCAGCAATACAAACTAGCTTAAGCTTTCCGGTGAAATCTGCGGCATCAGGGGGATCACTGCAGAAATCCATGTCAGAGTGGAGCTGTTACGCTCTGTGTAACAATCCACCTAAACTAAACCAGGCTTATGCAGTCCTACATTACTTGCAGCTTGTGTCAATGATTACATTCTTATGCTGTCCTTTGTTACCAGTGGTGTCAAATGCTAGCTGGGCTCTATACCAGACTGGGCTTATGCTAATGATATGCATACAAGGTCCTGAGTTACCCTTGCTCTTGTGGATAGCATCCACTCAATAGTAGGACAAGGACTAATAGAAATCCCTAGGGGAATTGTGCCTGAGGCAGATCACTACACAGGAGATAAGAGTATCAATTGTGTAGGAAAAGCTAGAGACCTCACCATATCGAGAGGTCTTTATAGTATAGGGCTATCTAGGCTGTGTGGACAAATGGGGAAACTACTTGCAATAAGAGACACGAGATGGAGAGATAGTCCCAAGGTAAAGGTAAGGCTCATGATTGGAAGATAATAAGAAGTGGCAGCAGGAGAGAGAAAGACTTATCTAGTCAAAAGCTAAAGCTTCCGCTATGAAATGTTCTGAAATGAAATCGTAATCATAATGACAAAGAGAAGAAAAGAATTCAAGCTCCTCCGCGGTTATCATAACATTACCCCCTTCATATTCTCAATCTTCTAGATTGAGTTCCTCAAGATGACTGGTCTCCTTCATTTCGTTCCTCTGCCCCCACGTGGTCCACTTAAGAGAGGTCACATTCCACGTCATCATGTCCTTTTCTGCTGCATACTGAACACTTTCACTCTGGACACTGTGGTGGATAGTGTCCTGCTCCATCCCACTTGCACACCGGGCACTTGTACTAGGGGCAATACCATTTAGGATGCCCAGATTTGCCACATAGTCGACAGGTAGTTTGAGGGCAGAACGTCCCCTCGTGCTCTTGCGAATGGCATATCCAACAGGCAGGTTGTATGTTGGAATTAACTTGGGTGGGCGCAGTGGCATAGGATGGTGTAGATGGACGTGCTGTGGGTTCATAGATGGCGGAGGTGGTGAGTCCGAACGTGGCAATGAAGATTTTCTTCTTTTTTGATCTCCGGAGTTTCGGTGCCATTGGGCGAGCTGGTGGAGCTTCCACTAGAGTCGACAGGCTGTCAGTGATGCATTGAGAGAGGGGTACTGGGACAGGAGTTGGAGACTCTGTTCCCCACAATCTGTTGACTGGTGGTCCGAAGTCTTTCTTGTTGGCGTAGTAGTGGTCGCTTTCCTTGGTGGAGAGGGCAGAAAGGAGAGGAGAGAGGACATTGTCGACGTGGTGGAGTGGGAGCAAATACAAAACTTCCCCGATTCCTCCAGTGATGAGGATGGCAAGGCATTGGTTTTCGGCATCAGAGAGGGAGGCGATAAGGATGGAGTGGGTGGGGAGATCTTGAGGGGCCCAGACGAGGATCCTGTTGGCGAATACCTTGAACAGAACAATCCGGTGATATAAGGTGAGCTGATCCTCCAAAATGAGATTCCAAACCACGGCACTATGATTGGAGATCCATCAGTAGGCGGGCAGCTTATCGAGTATGGCATGGAGGAGGAGATACTGGATGTTACGGGGGAGACAGGTAAGCCATATGGGGTTGTTTGGTATAGCGTTGCTCCAGGAATACTTGATTTGAGATATGGGGGAGGTGGATCGAGAGGGGGCATTTGAGGTGCTAGACATTTCATGGGGGAATGCGGATGAGGGTGAAGTCGTTGGGATGGAACCTCTTATATTCATTCAGGAGCTCAGTGGCATGTCCCAGATTGGACTCTGGTTCCCATGTGTTTTCGCCATTACCCATCCCTTTCCACACGGTCAGGTATTGCCGTTGTCCTCATGGTCCTCTGTGGGTGATAAAGCATTCCACCTCATATTCATCATCTCTGTCTATAGTCTCCAGTGGCGGTGGCATATCTAAGGTTTTGGCCAGGGGATCCCAATGATAAGGAGATAAGAGGAAAGCATGGAATATGTTGTGAATCTTCCAAGTCGGTGGTAAGTGGAGTTCAAATGATACCAATCCGATCTTCTTTGTTATCTCAAAGGGTCCTTCCCATTTTGGTGCTAACTTCCGATTCAGATAGGGAATTCAGAGGTTTCGGCTGTCTAGCCAAACTTTGTCGCCCAAACGCCAGTGAATTGGTTGAGAAGGGAATCACTTTGCCATTAGTCGTCTGGCTTGCTTATGGGCCGCGTTTGCCTCATCTCTGGTAGATTCGAGGTTAGAGAGTCTTGTTTCGAGGATAGGGAGGAAGGTTTTCCTGGCAGGTGGATAGGCTCAGGGTTCAAACCCATACCAGAGGGAAAATGGAGAGACTTTTGTTATGGAATGAGGAACAGAATTATGGTGGAATTCGGCTAAAGAGAGATAATTGAGCCATTTGTGTGGTTTATTCATACAGAAGAATCTGAGGTAGGTCTCGAGTTCTTGATTTATTCGTTCAGTTTCCCCATCAGATTAGGGATGGTATGCAGAGGAGAGGGCCAGTTTGTATTGGAGGAGTTGGGCAAGTTTGTGTTGAAAGGCTGAGGCGAATTATGGGCCTCTGTCAGAAATAATTTTGTTGTAAAGTCCGAATCTTTTATAAATGTTTCTAGAAAAAGCCGGACGACTCCCTCGGCATCAATGTTTTTGTAACAAGGGATGAATAGTACCCCCTTACTAAGTCCATGGTCTACCACAACCATTACAGAGTCCGTAGTGCTGATAGGGGGGAGGGCAGTGATGAGATCAACAGATATTTGTTGAAAGGGGCGAGTGGTGTTTGAGGGGATGGGGAGGAGGGGTGGTTGGGTGGGGTGGGTATTTGCCTTGGCCTGTTGGCAGGTGGAGCAATTCCGAACAAAGATCCGGCAATAAGTAAGGAGGCCAGGCCACCAATAGTCATATTCCAGGATGGCACATAGGCAGGTTGCTCCAGAGTGGCCACCAATGGGAGAAGAGTGAATGTTGGAGACGAGGGAATAGTGGGCGGATTCTGGGACATAGGCATGGTTTAGGTAGAAAAGGGTGGCGCTGTCCCAAGAGAAGTCAGAAGGTTTGAGTCGCCTGAGTGGCTCATCTGTCGCCATTGCCTAAAGGGCCATGAGGAGGAAGGGGTCTTGGGGTGTAGATTGGGCTAACTTGGTGTTGACGACGGTGGTTACGGAATTGACAAATAGTTGTTCTGAAAGAAGTGTCTGGTTGACATTGTCGTCGGTGGTATCTATGTTATAGTTTCGGGAGAGGGCGTCAGCGGGTCCCATCATGGTTCCTTGCTGGTAGAAGAAGTGCAGGTCATACTCCATGAGGAATAGTTGCCATCACACATGTCGATAGGATAATTTTTGGGAAGTTTTGAAGTAGGTTAGATTCTTGTGGTCGGTGAGGATGGTAATGAGATGTCGTGCTCTGTGTAAGTAGTGTTGCCATTCTTCCAAGGCATGGATGACTGCTAGCAATTCTCTGTCATAGATGGGATAATTTCATTCCGGTTTGGAAAAGGTGGAAGATCAGTAAGCAACGGGATGAAGGTCTCCATTTCTATCTGGCTGCATCAGCACTTCTCCGGATGTAGTTAACAAGGCATCAGTCATGACATGATAGGGAAGGTTTGGGTTGGGCATTCGTAATACTAGGGCTGAACGAAAGATGTCTTTTAGCCTATTGAACGCTATTTGTTGGGGTTCATCGAAGTGCCATTTGACAGTTTTCTTGATTAGATCGATGAGAGGTCTTGCTATCTCCGAGAATGTGGGGATGAATTTTTGGTAGAAATTGCAGAAACCAAGAAAACTACGGATCACCTTCACTAATCGGAGATATTCCCACCTGTCAATAGTGGTGAGTTTAGTGGGGTCCATTTGGAGGGAGTTATGTGCGATGATCATGCCCAGGTACTCCATAGTGGGGGAGTTGAACGTGCATTTGATCAGTTTGCAGGAGAGTTGATGTTTGTGCAACTGTTGTAAAACTCGATGAGTTTGTTCAATGTGGATGGTTATGTCGGGAGATTCTATTTCTAAGTCATCCATATAGATCACTAGCCAACCTTCACTTATCATGTCGGCGAAGATGGCATTCATAAATGCTTGAAAAGTCGGAGGGGAATTACTCATCCC
The DNA here is from genome assembly GCA_038089715.1 of Veloporphyrellus conicus. Taxonomy (NCBI): domain Eukaryota; kingdom Fungi; phylum Basidiomycota; class Agaricomycetes; order Boletales; family Boletaceae; genus Veloporphyrellus; species Veloporphyrellus conicus. Next base: position 17,123 of record JBBPLJ010000333.1, read on the forward strand.
GAAGAACATAACTGTTGGTTTGTAGAGTCCATCAGAGGTAACAAAGGCTGCCTTCCATCGGTCCTCAGGTTTGATCCATATATTGTTGTACCCCCATCGGATATCCATCTTGGTGAAGTATTTGCTTCCTTTTAGCTTGTCGATGAGATCGGTGATCAGCAGAAGGGGGTACACATTCTTGATAGTATATTCATTTAGATACCAATAATCTTGGCACAGATGAAGATCTCCTGTTTTCTTTTGAATGAAGAAGAATGGAGATGCTTGAGGAGATTTAGATGGCACGATTGTCCCTTTTTCCAGATGTTCCTTTATGAACTTTGAATATACCTTCCGTTCTGGTTCGGTGAGGGAGTATGGTTTGGCTCGTCTCAGTATGAATGAGTCATTTGTCTTGATTTCGTGATCCCAGGGTTGTTCGGGTGGCAATTCGTTGATTTCTTTTTCTTCAAATACGTTGGTGAAATCTTCGTAGTGTTTAGGCAACATGGGCAGTTCTTTAGGCTGTTCTTGAGCAGTTGTTGTGGAGAAGGTCACCTTTTGACAATATTTGTCATGATTCCCATATCGGTATTCGTAGGCTTCCTCAGTTGTCTCGTTTGGATCCTTTTGCCAACATCTTAACAGAAACCTCTGTTCATCATTCATTGGCGGAGAGTCGAACTCTACAATCTTTTTTTCCAATCGATTCGGGGGTTATGTTTCTCCAGCCAAGGATGCCCGAAAATGATGCCGTTTTTGTTTCTCATTACAAAGAACGTTTCTTCATGTTCCTGTTGGTCTACCCAAGTTCTTAGTTTGACCAGAAATCATATTCTTCCTGCCACATTGAGAGTTCCGTCGGTGTTTATTGCTTGTTGCGGTTCATTCAATTCTTGGAAGGGGAGGTCGAGCTTTCTGGCTAGTATTGGATCAATAAAGTTGTTTGTTGCCCTGGAATAGATTAGCGCAATGTGGTGCAAGACTTTATTTGTTTTTCTTGGTGTGATGGAGAACAGGATTTTTATTGAATTTTTTGCACTAGAAATTACAAATGAGATATGTTCTGAGAGTATCAATATCTTTGATTGATCCTCTCTCTTCAAAAATCCTTGCCGGTTTGGCCCATCTCAACTCTGGCCACAACCATTTCTTGGTCGCTTTTCAACCCATCTTTCTCCAGTTTATCGTAGATCATTCGAAGAGACTTTTTGATCTCTTTAGGGTTCTTCTTCTTTTTGAGGATGAGGGTTCGCACATATTCTGCAAGGTCTTTGTCGATTTCATTTGCTTGGCTAGTCCCAGCTCCTTATTCATTAGTCGAGACAGATACTCCCCTAGCAGCGAATTGGGCTGAGTTTTGAGGAGGTCGGGGAGGTAAAGGTTGGGAGGAGTTTGGGGGCCGAGGGTGATTTCTTGCGCTACATCCTTTCTTATCACAGACGAAGCATCTTCCTTCCCTGATGGCCCTAGTGCAGTCAATGGGAGTTCTATATCACTGTTGGAAGGCGACTGCATCGATGTCCATGGCATCTGGATTTTGTTCCTTTGTTCCTCCACTCTTTGCTCCATAGTTTCCGTAGTACCTCTGGTTCCTGACTGCCAATATTTTTTCTCATTGGGCTGTGTAGTCAATTGCTCTGGACATCCATTTTGCGAGGGTGTCAGGAGTCTCTTGCCCTTGGTAGATCCATTGGATGGTCTGGAAGGGGAGCCCTTTGATGTAGTGATGGATTTTCGAGTTCTCATCGCTTATTCCTGATTGTGATATGAGCAACTTTACCTCATTGTTATATTTGTCAGTGTCGGATAGCGAGGGCCCTTTTGCTTGGATGGTTGCCAACCTATTGAAGGCTTTGGTGGCTGTTTCTTTTGGAGAAAACACTTCAAGGAATCTCTTCTTGAAGGCTGCATAGTCATCGTCTTTGGCAGTTTGATTAGTTACGTCAAGTCAAAAGGCTTCCATGAAGTCGGGAGCTTTAACATTCGATTCAGACAGATGGTAATTTTGTTCGAGTCGGGTGGAGCAGGAGTGTATAGCTTGAAGTAGGCGTTCATGCTCTCAATCCATATCTTCCCATCAGCAGATTTGCTGGAGAAGTCTTTGGGTAGCGCCGCTTTAAGGAGTTCATTTGCCATTGGTTCACTATTAAGGCTGCCTGGTATGGCAGGAGGCAGGGGAGGAGATGGCAGGTTGTTGAGTGGGGTGGAGGGTCTCTTTCCTTGGAGCTCAGCAAGTTGAAAAGCTCTTACTTTCCTTTCGGGCTTGGTTAAATCTTCTACCTCGGCGTGGTAGAGTAAGTCGTTCCACTCAAATGAAGTGAGCCAGGCATCAGGGTTCTTGCTTTCTGGGTTATCAATTAACTCTTCTAATGCCCAGATTCATTGGAGTCTCAATGGTACTTCCTTCTTTGGTTGAGGGAAGGCTCCTGGTGCTGCTGCTGAAGTCGATTCTGATGACGACATGCTTACTTGTATGGTCGGGGTAGGTTCTCTGGATGCTCCCCTACTAAACGTTGTTTCTAGGAGTGGCAGTGGGTAGACTCCTTCTCGTTTCTTCTGTTTCCTTTCTCGCACAGATTTTTCTTGTGCCTCTCGGACCTTTCAGGCTTCTAGTCTTTCTTCAGCTAGTCGCCAGTCTCTTGCCTCTTTGAGGATTCATTCTCTCTCTTCTCTGGAGAGTTCAGTCGCTGTAGTGGATGGAGATGCCCTGGCACTCGGTGGTGAGGGTGCGAAGATAAGCTTTTCCTTTTGTTACACTCTGTGTAACAATCCACCTAAACTAAACCAGGCTTATGCAGTCCTACATTACTTGTGGCTTATGTCAATGATTACATTCTTATGCTGTCCTTTATTACCAGCGGCGTCAAATGCTAGCTGGGCTCTATACCAGACTGGGCTTATGCTAATGATACACATACAAGGTCCTGAGTTACCCTTGCCCTTGTGGATAGCATCCACTCAATAGTAGAACAAGGACTAATAGAAATCCCTAGGGGAATCGTGCCCGAGGTAGATCGCTACATAGGAGATAAGAGTATCAATTGCATAGGAAAAGCTAGAGACCTTGCCATATCAAGAGGTTTTTATAGTACAGGGCTATCTAGGCTGTGTGGACAAATGGGGAAACTACTCGCGATAAGAGACATAAGGTGGAGAGATAGTCCCAGGGTAAAGATAAGGCTCATGATTGGAAGATAATAAGAAGTGGCAGCGGGAGAGAGAAAGACTTATCTAGTCGAAAGCTAAAGCTTCTGCTGCGAAATGTTCTGGAATGAAATCATAATCATAATGACAAAGAGAAGAAAAGAATTCAAGCTTCTCCGTGGTTATCGTAACAGGAGTGAATGAGAAAAGATGATGGCATACTGCATTTCATGGGGAATGTAGGATATTGCCACACACTATGAATAATAAATAAGTGGACTGGGTGCATCTATCTTGGCAGGTATCTGGTAGCATTGTCTATAAAAGCAATATAATACCAATGACCCTTATATATTGGGATATGGGCAGGTTTCCAGACATTTATATGTGTGAGCTCTTCTGGCAGCTGCTGATGTTGGCTTACTGATTTGGAAACTGGTTCTTATATCTGTTTTGATTATATGCATACCAAAACAGTCAAAATCCTATAGGCTATTAGCAACAGAGAATCCATTAACAAGATTCTTTTCATGTAATTGTTTCAGACCAGTAATACTAATATGACCTAGGTGGCAATGCCACTCCTCCCAGGTATAAGCCATTTTAATTTTTAGTGCAACATTGGTGTGATCTAAAATTATAGCATATACTATATTACTATCCAAATCATCTTTTGTCATATTAGCATGCTGCTTTTTTTTGTGATTGGGTGGCTTGTTGTCCCATCCAAACTTTTTACTCCCTCCAGAACTCTTATTAAGGGAGTTACTTCAATACTCTTTGTCTTTGTGCCCAAACTTTTTATATATTTCATATTTGGGCTTTCCTTTAAAATAGCACTCATGGGTGAAGTGGTTGGTATGGCCACAGATTCTACACTTCTGAGAGGATTTGGTATGGAAAGAGAATAATGCCATATATGAAAACTCTCTGAAGGCTTCTCTTTCCTTCCGGCAGCAATATTTCTTGCATAGAAGCAAAACAAGCTTCTATATAGTCATATCTTGAGCAGTCTTATTACCTAGGCTCCCTCTCTAATAACCAAGATGGAATATAGTGAAACCCTCCCAGCTATAAGAAAGTAAGGTGATAGAAATAGATTTAAACTTGAGATCATTGATAATATGATCTGATAGACCAAGATGCTTATGCAATAACTACATCTGATTCAAATGCATAGGGATATTGGCAGTCTTCTTTGCCTGTATACTATATAGCATCTTTTTTATAGAGATAATGGACTACTATCTATGTAGCCCATGGATGGTGCAAAATGCCATCCACATTTGTGCAGATATATTATATTTTGTGATATGAATTATTTGCTCATCTTTGATTGCAGTTATGATTAACTCCTATTCAATCAAATCTTTTTCTTGCCATTTATTGATGATAGGGCTAGAGTTATCTAGTATAGGTGTAATACTAGTAACAATATCAAATGTATTCTTTTTTCTTAATATATGTCTTCTATATGAGCCAGTTGCTATCTTAGAGCTTCTCTATCTTTGGGGTCAAAGAAGCTCCTATATGAGAGCTAGTAATATTGGCAGCAGATACTTGGGAGTCCATAGAAGGAATAGATGGTGGTATATTAATGGAAGCAAGTGGTAGTGGCCCAATAATGGATGTGATGAATAGTGGCCCTTGAGGTAGCAGTGGTTGATTAGATATGGTATAAGAGATATGCATATAAGAAATATAGTGCAAAGTAAAATAATATAATGAGTAAGCAGAGATTAGAGCTCAGGGCACATAATCTATTGAGACTGAGTACTTTGATGATTAGGAAGATGCCCCCAGATAAAAGATAGGGAATGGTGAAAGGATCAATTTTACCATCCTCTATAATATACCTTATCTTATATATAGTGGCTCAAAAAACTATCTACATGTTTGCATGTTTTATATTAGTTATAACCAAATGTAATAACCTCTAAACCTAGCCTTAAGTGACAAGTGTATGAAATGAAGTATATACACTTGGCTTTCTATTGTTCCAAGAATCAAGTGATTTGGATAAGAATTAATAGAATAGCAGCCATTTGAAAATGACATATCATATGAACAGTTTTTTGACTTTACAAAAATCTAACTATCTAGTACTTGATATAAGCTCCTTTGGCCTTGATAACTGCCTCAACCCTTCTAGGCATGCTTTCTATCCATTTTTGACACTCTTCCACAGAAATCTTCCCCCACTCTACCACCACCCTTTCCCACAATTGATAAACCTCTATAGAGACACTCTTATAATCTGAGAGAGATCTTTTGAGGTGATTCCAAGTGTGTTCAATTGGGTTGAGGTCTGGAGATTATGCAAGCCAGTCTAGAAGCTTGATATCCTACTCTTTAATCCATTTCTGAGCTCTTCTGGAGGTATGCTTGGAGTTATTATCTTGTTGAAAAATAATATTATCTTCTGAAATTCCAGATTTCTCCATGCTTTGAAGCAACCCTTCCTTCAAAATAGTCACATACTATTCAGCATCCATCCTTTCCTCAACCTCACTCAAAACTCCAACACCATTCCACCCTATACATTCCCAAACCATGAGTGAACCTCCTTCAAACTTAACTGTATCTTTAACCTCTCTGGAAATAAGCCCTTCACCCTTCTTTTTCCACACATACTCTTATCCATCTAACCCAATCCTGTTGATTTTGGTCTCATCTGACCATATAACTCTCTTCCAGTCCTCCACAGTCCAATGCTGATACTTGAGAGCAAATGATAATCTCTTCTTCTTATAACTAGTAGAAAGCAATGGCTTTTTTTTCTTCACCATAGCCTTCAATGAGACTTTTTTGAGAGTATTCCTCACTGTCTGAGAAGAAACAGGACTATTAACAATAGAGTTGATGAAATGAGTGGCTTGAATAGCATTTTGGGCCTTGTCAGTAAGAATTTGCTAAATAATAGCTTTCTTGTTGATGGAGAAAAGCTTGGAAGGGTGACCATCATGAAATCTAGGCCTCTCAGGTTAAATTTACTGAAGAACCTGGGATACTGTAGAATTCCCTAGACCAGTCCATGAGGCAATCTTCCTAGTAAATAGATCAAAAGAGGCAAGAAAGATAATATTTTGTCTTTAAGAGATAAAAATAGATTTCATGGTAATGATAAGAAAATGAGCAAAGGATGGTGGGGTTTATATATGTTGGATCATACTCATTATATAAAGGTAACATAATAGAACCCTTAATATATGTATGTAATGATATCATAGCATGCCAGAGTTAATATATATAATCAAAACTTTAAGTCAAAAAACTGTCTGCATAATATGGCATTTTCAAATGGCTGCTATTCTATTAATTCTTATCAAATCACTTAATTTTTGGACTGATAGAAAGTCAAGCATATTTCCTTCATTCCATATACTTATGATTTAGGGCTAGACTTAGAGGTTATTGCATTTAGTCATAACTAATGTAAAACATGCAAATATGCAGATAGTTTTTTGAGCCACTATATTCAAGCCAAGTTGAAGGGCCTAGCTAATGCACATATGTGGAATATGATTGAGTATCCAAAGGATGCCAATGTTATTAGCCACAAATGGATTGATAAATACAAAGCATGTTTGATAGCACATGGCTTTATATAGCAATATGGTATCAACTATTATGAAACTTATATGCTTATTGCTTAACTTGCTTCCATTTGACTCATTTTAGCTATTGTAGCATGATATAACTGGGACATCAATGTTCTTAACTTTTACAGTATATTTATTAATGGTAAATTGGATAACAATGAGGTAATCTATATAGAATTACCTCTAGGCTTTGATAAGCATGATCAAGACCTTATTATATATTTTTGCATTGCTCTCTATGATTTGAAATAGGGAGCATTGAAGTGGTATCAGCATCTATCTGATACTTTTAATGAGCTTGGCTTCATATGGATGGAAGTGCATTGGGGAGTATTTGTTGCATATATTACAAAATACATTCTTATTCTTGCATCTCATATTGATGACTGTATGGTGATAGGCAGCTCTTCTAGCCTCATCAAGTCATTTAAAGGCAAAATCAGCTTGCAGTTCTAGATTATAGATTTGAGGCCTGTTAGTTGGTTACTTAGCATGAAGGTAATGTAGAACCATCACATGTGTACCATTTCCCTATCTCAAGAAGTATACATCAATACAATTCTTATTAAGTATAACTTTGCTAATAACAAACCAGTCTCTATCCCTCTTGACCTATATATTTAGTTGTCCAACACATAGTCTTCAAAAACCACTAGTAAAGTTGCACACATACATAGCATTTTCTATTAGGAGGCTATTGAATTACTAATCTATCTTGCTACTAGAACCTAGCCTGATGTGGTCTTTGCCACATCTTTTGTCTTGTAGTTTAATATAAATCCTAAATGGGATTAATGAAAAGCTATCAAGTGGATTTATTATTACTAGGAATATCATCAAGCAATCACTGGCTTTACTTTTCTTATTAATAAAGGTATGGTACTTTGAAGCTTGAAGAAGTAGGAGCTTGTTATACTATTCATAGCTAAATTTGAGTATGTTATAGTCATATATGCTGCAAAAGAAGCACTTTGGCTCTATCAATTTATTGGTGAAATATTCTGACCACTTGTATATTCTACAATTCTCTATGGTGACAATCAGTTTGCCATCACACTAACAAAAGATGGCAGTTATTACATACACAAAGCATATTGATATTTAGTATCATTTTATTTGTTTTACTA
>JBBPLJ010000335.1:0-24813 GCA_038089715.1 Veloporphyrellus conicus
ATGAATAACACCTTGATTAGGTTGGAGCCAATGACTGGCTCCGACGGCATTCATGCACAGGGCCGCGTTGTTTCAAGAAACGATTGGATCAAGATGTGCGCTAACCTGTGTTCTGGCGTTCGCTTTGGCGTGGGGGTCATGTTCGAACGCACCTGCAGCGCGCTAGAATGCAACAGGTGCACAGGCTCTCCCTGTGACCGGCACTGTCGATTTTTCGATTTCCGGCCCCATTACACCGTACAGTCGGTGAAAACAGATCCTTCGGGACCTCAGGCAGGTTTCCTTCTACAGTTCTTATTGATTGTTCTCAAACGAGTGCAGGCTGATCGTGATTCTTATCGTGGTTTTCGGTCGAATTTTATCCATCTTTCGATTTCAATAACGTCGGCTCTTCGACGAAAACTGGCCCAGTCTGATCCTCAACCTAGTAGCTTTCACCTCACCCCAAAGGCGTTTGCTAGTTTCTGGTCATGGTGGGGGTTGTTCGACAACGGGCTGTCCTTGCCAATCAGGCAGGGATCCCTTTATCAACGGAAGACACTCTCGCCGAAGTTTGCACGCCACTTAGCAACACTGAAATATCGGATTTCAATACCAGAGCTGTTCATAACGCATGCGTACATTGATGACGACAGGGAGTCATGGGACGATGGCACCACAACCATCGTAGGCCTCAAGGCCAAAGTCAGCCATTTCCAAGCCGACATGCACCAAAGGGACCAAGAAACGATCGCGCCGGGTAAAGTCCCCGACAGCATTCAGGTTGTGCGACACAAACCATTCTATGCCGCCGAGGTTGTCCTCAAGGACGTGGACCTTCGTGCTATGTTGGCTGTTTTTCCGGAGCCTCTTAAACAATCAGCTCTTTTGTCCGCGAACGCTGACAGCAGCAATGAAAACGAAGCCTCTTCGAGTTCAGAGATTTCTCCGTCGTGGCTCAACAGTGACGACTTCGTTGAAACGGATTGGTCGCCTGCGCACAGCCATTCGCAAATTCAGTTGTTCCCTGTGCTTTCCTGCCCCAAGGTGACATATCTGAAGAAGAACTCGCATGTTACCCAAATCCAAACCGAAAACAGTAAATTTGGTGATGAGGATACTCATACATGCTTGCTTGGGGGTGAACCTTGTAAGAACCCACACTGTCAGCTCCCGAAATCAGTTTAACTCGGACTTTTTTTTTTCCCTTAGCTGTCTCACAAGTGGAAATTTCCCTAACGGAACAGCGGATTGTAGCGCTGCAACATGCGGCCGAAGAAGAAGTCCAATCTGCCCGACCCATCGAGGTACGCTTTAATCATGAAAGGCGTAAGATGTTATTGATTCATGTTTCAGAGACAATATCCCTTGGATAAAATGGTCACCCTTCTCCGAAATTACATTCACCATCTAGAAACAGTGGATCAATGCCCGGAGAGCGCACGCAAGAGTAATGTTGAGAGCTATTACATGCCAGCTGAAATAGTCTCCGCCAATGAGTGGGCAGACTTCGAGAATGTCTATCAGGTGCATTCCCCGAACCTTTTCATGTGCAATTCTGTCCGCGATGTAAGTTTTCTTCTCCTTCACGAGTACGATATTTTATCATCCTAACAGACTTTGATGCGATATTACAACTGCTCCAAAGCTCGCCGCGGATTTGAGTACCATATGGCGACTCGGTAGGTGACCATAGCTACACATCTTCTCCGTACTGACGAGATTGGCAGCGCTGTCAAATTTATACGAGACCAAGCTGAAGCCATGGTTCCTCAAGTAATTCGTCACAGTACTGAAAAATCCAAGGCGTCCGCTAGCGCTGCACAAGTGGCCGCCTCCGCCTTGCGCAGAATGTTGGCCGCAGGACGAGGCAGTACGTCAATAGACATCCAAACAAACGTTACCTCTGGTCCATCCGACGTCAAGCCTTTAGAGGGGTGGGAAGAAGGTGTCGTTCTTCGGAAGAGACATTTTTGTCTCTTGTTGAAGCCTCAAGTGATCTTGCGGAGTACTGATCCCTCGCGCAACATTGACACGGAACCTGTCATGATTCTTGCCGCAATACAGGCAAAGTTACAAGTGTTCAAAATAATGGATGCATCCAATCTGGAAGATCCTATTAGCGGTCACATTATGCACAGGTATAGAATTTTCGTAGAGAGAAAGTTTGACTGATTCCTCAATCTCTGAAAAGGAACTACATGTCATTAGATGGTCTTCAGACCTTCTGCCCAACTGACTCCGGTTCATACGATAGCGGCTCAGTCCCCTTAGAGGTGCTACTCGATTATCGATGCGAGAGTGATTCCTTCGACCGTATCGTTCCTCAAACCAACGCTAATTGCCAATACGACAAGTTCAACCGACTTAGACTTCGTAGCAATGTCACTTCTGCCACTTGTTCAAAGCCGGAGCACTCACACAAAGGAAGGCAAGCACATCTGCAGAACGACACTGTTGAGTATTCAACATGGCTCTGGTGCATATTTCTGACCTTTTTTGAAACCAGGACTTATTTCAAGTTCATGTTCCTCACTTTACAGTATCGGCAAATGACCGGCATTTCCAGTTCATTTCCAACATCATCACTCATCTCGTCCTGTTTTCGGATGTTGCACATAAAGCACGGCTGGAAAAGCTGGAAACGCTGCTTTTTGCATATGACTTCACGGATTTACGGTCTGTTGCCGGTGTCGTCTCCGATCTCCAAAGTCGTCTGAGGAGTGTGCTCGAAACACATGATGATGTCAGTCGCCAAATGCAGGACAACCGTCCCCAGACAAAATTGCAGATCTTCAAGCTCAAAGCTCATATCTTCCTACTAGTGGAAGAGCTCAGCCTAATTTTTGACGCGATCCGGTTGGCTCAGAGCAGGACTGACAGTCACTCCGGTCATCCAGACCACAAATCTGCTCTTCTTCTACAAGCTTCTTCGTCAGAAATCTCATGGAGGATGTTGGACGATGGTCGGGATCTTCTCGCGAAACTTGCTGTGCGCAGTATAGATTTTTCGTGGTTGAGCAAACAGGATAGCTCCACTGTCAATCGCTTAACGGTCGGTGACCTGCAGGCGTTCGATGGGTCTCCGGATGCAATTTGGACAGAAATCGTCTCAAAATACGAGGAGCCCTCTAATCACCCGCTTTACAAGGTATTTTAACTCTTGGATATTTGAATGGTTCTAATTATATAGTAGAGAGATCTGTTCCTCGACGCTGACTGGACGGTACTCGCGCCTGTCGGCGGGATTGCCATTTATGAGAAACTACAGCTGGACTTTCATCCTATCCGTCTGCAGCTTGATGCTAACCTTGGCCAGCGTATTATGGAATATGTTTGGCCCGCTCGGCGGGGGAGGAATCAGACGGATACGCTGGATATGATTCGTGACATATCTGAATCACAACGTCCTCTGGAACAGCCTCCCCCCAGATCGTCTCTGGAGTCGGCTCCGTTGTTGCAAAAACCGCGTGGATCGTTGGATTCAAGCAGGCTTGCGCCAGCTATGAAAAAAATTGGATCCTCTCGATCATTCACTGATTTACGTAGCGCAGCTGCTGAATCCACGAAGATAGCAATCGAAACTTCCTTCAGCCGCGCCGCGACACCAGATCTAAATGCCAACGAGGACTCCTCGAGCGGTAGGAAGGTCAACCGGGAGGACCGACCGGGAAAAGATGACGCTGTGGAAATGAAGACACGTTCTTCCCAAAAAACCTTCATTCTAGTGAGGATCTCGAGGTCGGTGACGTCACGATCTTGGTTTCCTTTGGCTCAACTCTTCATCAGCATTGAACTTCTGCTGAGCATCATGAAGGCGGAATCATTCGAGTGCCGTGATGCACGGATTCGTACCCATACATTGGAATTCCGCAACCAGACGCGAAGTGTATGTGTCTTTCCATATCTTGCAGGATGGCTATTCATTCGTTATAGTTCGAGGAACTGGTCGATCAATTCTTACCCAGCGATCTCACCTGGAGAGGCTGGGTTCGTATGGCTTTCCATCAACCCCTCATCCCAGTCCTCCCAGTCGCTCGCGAGCTCTTTTCGAAGACAAAGCTGATTCCATCCAAACACACACCTCAGAACGACTCCCGTCCCTCCTCATCGAAAAGGTTTACTCTTCGAGGAAAGAAGAACGCTACCGACGCCACGATACGGCCTCGTACACCGCAAGGATTGCCTTCAAGTGGGGGCACTTCTAGTGCTCTCGTTCGCGGCAGTAGTCTGACCGGGATGGTACTTGTGGATGAACCAGAAGCCGCAGAACTAGATTCCCCTGAACAAGAAGATCTTGGCAGAAAGCTTCAACATAGTCGACCGAGATTGCTCAGTGTGTTTGCCCGTGGAAAGAACGAGGCCCGCCCTGAGTGTATGTTCCTTTATCTTCCCTGCTCCGTCTTTCCATAACTATCTAATAGGAAGAGTATCCTCCGCAAGAGACCCCCTAGCGAATGAACCACTGTACATGCTAAATTGATTGGTGATCGGCGGTTAACTTATTAACATCAACACATTCCTCTCTATGCAATGGACAATATAAACACCATTCATTTACATCTCTCTTATCTCCGGGACAGTATTATCCCTGAAAAAGGGACAACATACGACTGATGATATGCAATCTACATCAGCCAGAATAAGCATTGGCGTCAAGATACACTACAATTAAGGATTGTTGAAATCCGACAGTTGCGTTCAAAACCCATCAAGTTCCTGCCTTCCTAGAGACACCTGACGGACTTATGAAACAGCATCCTCTTGATACTCCCCGGCTTGTCACTATTGTAGCACGACTACCCAAGGTCCAGCACAAACCTCTCCCATGTGAGAAGGTCTTGATAAGTTAACCACTCCATGGGCGCTGTTGAAGCGCAATGATAGGAAATTAAGCATTTTCACGCGCCCAGCGAGCAGCAGCAACAAGATTAGTCAAAGAATCTGCAAGGAGAAATTAGCATACTCTGAGGCGTCGATGAAGGGAATGATGTACCTCGCGTCTCTGTCCAACCACGTGTCTTTAGACCACAGTCAGGATTGACGAACGTCAAGTTAGCAGGAATAATATTAAGGGTGGCCTTGAGACGGTCTTTGATCTCCTGTTCGCTGGGGACGCGCGGAGAGTGGATGTCATAGACACCAGGTCCGATCTGCTTGGAGTAACCGTACTGCTGGAAGGTATGCAACAATTTCATGTCGCTCTTGGAGAACTCGATAGAGATGACATCAGCATCGAGGGCTATAATAGATGGGAAGATATCGCCAAAGTCAGAGTAGCAGAAGTGGGAATGAGTCTGAGTCTCGTCACGAACGCCCGCCGTAGCAAGTTTAAAGGTGCCGACAGCCCATTCCAGGTATTCGTCCCAGTCAGATTTACGAAGGGGTAACTATTGTAGATGTCAGACATAGTTCGCATATATATCGCTGGAACTTACGCCCTCGCGGATAGCCGGTTCATCAACCTGAATAGCAGCGATACCAGCAGCCTCAAGATCACGAACTTCATCACGGAGTGCCAGCGCCAATTGCTGCGACTGCAATTTGCGTGGCACGTCTTCGCGAGGGAATGACCAGTTCAGGATCGTGACGGGGCCGGTAAGCATACCCTTCATCGGTTTCTTGGTAATGCTCTGTGCGTATTTACTCCATTTCACGGTCATAGGGTTGGGACGGCTGACATCGGAGACGATAATTGGGGGTCGGACGTAGCTGCGAAGGGGTCCATCAGGTCAAGCTGATAATGCAAGTTCGGTCACTTACCGAGAGCCGTAAGACTGCACCCATCCATTTTGGGTAAAAACGAAACCGTTTAATTGTTCGCCGAAGTATTGAACCATGTCGTTTCTCTCGGGTTCGCCGTGAACGAGAAGGTCAAGTCCAACCTCTTCTTGGAAGCGAACGACCAATTCTATCTCCTTTTCGATGAACGTATTATACTCGTCCTCTGTGATTTTGCCTTTGCTGAGCCTAGAACGAGCATTACGGATCTCCTCGGTTTGCTTTCGGAAGTCGTTAAGAAGACATTATTCGAGTGGCGGAAGATAAATCACTCACAGGGAAAGAACCTATGGTGGTTGTAGGGAACTGGGGCAGATTAAGCTTCTTCTGCTGTGCCTCCTTACGAGCGGGGAAAGGACTCCTACGGTGGTACATATCGGTCTTGATCTCAGCAACACGCCTACGGACGGCGTCGTCGGACGTGTGCTCGAATTCACGGCGTTTAGCAATGGAATCTCTGTTAGCCTCCAAATCAGCTGCCACCTGCGGGTCCTGGGAGCCCGAGAGGACGGCGGCTATGATCGCGACCTCCGCAGCCTTTTCTAGCGCAAAGGAGAACCAGTCTTTCTGCTGGGCAGTCAACTGTTTCTCGTTGGCCAAGGTCACAGGAGTGTGCAAAAGAGAAGACGATGTCGCAATGATGACACGATCTGGCCCAAGAGCGTCGATGGCCTTCTGGCCCTGTTTGATCGCGGTGGTAAGATCTGTCTTCCATATATTTCTTCCAGAAACGACGCCAAGAGATAGAACAATTGGGGTAGATTTGACCGCTGCTAGAACATCATCGAGTTGACCGGGTGCGCGGGTCAGGTCGACGTGTAGACCGGCGACAGGAAGCTCGGCGATAAAGTGTACGTTAGAATCCAGACGAGCAAAGTAGGTCGTCAAAATAATCTTAGGAGCGACCGGGACTAGTTCAGCATATGCGGTAGCGTACTGCTTGGCAAGATCGGAAGCCTGGTCCAGAACAAGGATCGGCTCGTCAACCTGGACCGAGTCAACACCAGCAGCCTTGAGCTCCGACAACAATTGTTTGTATACGGGCAAGATTTTTGAGAGCAAAGAAATAGGCTGGAAGTTCGTAGATGCCTCCTTGGCGGCCTTCCCGAGGACAAGGTAAGAAACAGGTCCCAAAATCACAGGACGTGTTGTAACCCCCAGTCCTTTGGCTTCGTTATACTCCTGAAGGGCCTTGTTGTACAGCAATTTGAAGACTGTCTCCTCGGAAAGCTCTGGAACAACGTAATGATAGTTGGAGTCAAACCTTGTGACAATTGAGCGATGGCAATCAAGCATCGTGGATTAAGTAACTGACCATTTCTTCATTTCACAAGCGGGGACATCAACACCATCGGCTTGACGTCCACGACCCATCGCGAAGAAAATATCGAGGTCGGATAGACCAAGTCCGACATAGCGCTTAGGGATGACATTGAAGGCTGCGGAATGGTCCAAGACATGATCGTAGAGCGTGAAGTCTCCACTGATCAAGAGTGAGTACATACACCAGCCAAGGAAACAAGTGACAAACCTGGGGATCAAGTCAACACGGCGCTCCTTGAGGCTGTTCCAGTTGGTCTTTCGAACAGCGGCAACAGCCTTTTGGAGGTCAGCCTCGGGGATTTTGCGCGCCCAGTAGGACTCGACTGCTTTTTTAACTTCGCGGTTGGCACCTGGGTGAGGCTGTATCAGCGGAGAACGAGATCGAACGAGTAGGAGAGTGGGGTACCGATGCGAGGGAAACCGAGAACGCTGGACAACACCATTTTAGACGAGGGAAGGATGGGGAAGAAAAGAAAGAGTGAGATGAGCGGGGAGCCAGTGGCGCAAGCATGGTTTTGAGATATTTGAGGCGCCTGCCCTGAGTCGATGGCTATCTCAGATCATGATCGGTTCTGCACACATCGTCTGATTTGAGTGCTCTCCCATTTTCTGCCGCAAGCCTTGTCTTCCGACAGCCAGTCTCATACGAATACTGACCGTCCTAACCAACCCCTCGTCGCAATTATTGCGAAAGATGTCTCACTTTTGATGAGACCACTCTGAGCTGAGATGATCCAACACAAGGGGGTTTCCTTTTCAAGAAATAGAGTTGGTTGAAGCAAGAACTTCTTCATACAACGATAGTACTGGGACAAAAGGCTCGGAATCGTAGCCATGCCTCTAATATGACAACGTCCGTATAGCCCGTCGACGAACTATTGTTGTTCATAGCCATGCCATTGTGATCATGTTTGCAAACACTTGCACGCAGTCGAGCTTCAACTCGTCACAGCAACATCTCTGCTCTGAACTTCCGACACAAGAAATTCGACTTTACGAAATGACCTTTGGGCCGAGAAACGCCTACTATTTGCGCATATCTAGCAATATCGTGCTTCCACTATTCGTTAGCGACCTGTTTGTTTCCTGCACCTCAGCCTGACGCATGCGATGACCAGCTTTACCTTGATGAACGGCACGTTGATTGGATGTCGGATGTAGTCCTACAACACGTACTTGCGGACCTGAGACCACTGTGCGTTGACATCTGCCATTGTGATGCACCATATCTGTTGACCAGTTCTCCTAGAATCATCCCGAAGCTCCAAGCAGAGAAGGATATTCACTTTGGTCTAGGAAGCGCACCTGGCAATAAACGAGGGACAGTGGAGGTCCACCGTGGGGGTCTGTACACGCTTCACTGACTTAGATTATCCTCGTTCACCCATCGCAGAAACCTATCAGTTTGCTTATTTCTTTCGCAAGACCGAACCTCACTCAGTTATCTTCAAGGTGAACAAACCTGGAGACTTTGTGGTCCGAGACTTGATGAAAATTTTAGTCTAGATACTTTGTCACCGCTCCCCTTCGCCCGGCGGAAGTAGCTCCCAAGCCTGCCTCTCCGCGACTTGCAGATCGGGATTCACAAAAGAAGAGGTCACGAAAGAAAGTGTCTGTAAACCAAAGCAAGCGCAAACGTGCCAAAACTAAAGCCAAGGGCAAAGGTTCCCAAAGTCCTCTCGATGAAGATGAATGGTCTGTTGAGGAGAGTGAAGAAGATATGAATGATACCGATCCCATCCCGAGAGAGCCTCGCCCGATGCGAAAGCAACGTCGCGTCACCGCCAACACAAACCGGGAAGACGATGACGACGATGTAGAGGATACACATCAAGATGTCGCCATGAGGTCTCTGTCTCCTGAAATGGGAGCATCTTCCGGAGATCCCTATGTGTAAGTCGAACGACTTTCGCACAGGATTCAATGCTGAGGAGGTTTACAAAACAAGTCCTACGGTCGGAGATAAGGATCCCGTTACGTCGGACGCGGATGACCAGCCCCCAGCCGATACGCCGGATATCGAACTTGTTGTGGAGGAAGAAGAAAGGAAACCAAAACCCATTCTCAAACTCAAATACGAATCTTTCCCTATAATCGGTCACTGTCTTTGCGTAGTCGTCGAGCCGTGGCCATCTCTACACGCAGAAACCAGGTCGCAATCGATCGGTCCTGGAGCAGCGTTTCTGCTTCGGCGTGAAAACTTGGAGCCATCCAATAAATCCGTTACGGCAGGACAGAGAGCGAAAACACCATTGTTCCTTCCAGAGGACGATAGGGCATCGAGTGAAGCGCCTTTTGCGAGAGAAAGGACTCTTCCACCTGTGCCCCTCTTCCATGAAGATGATTATAGTAACGACGATCTCATGAATTTCAGTCAAACACTCAACGCAGCGGGCCACATGCATGCTGTCACAGCTGATGATGATGACGATATGGAAGGAGCGATATTGTTTGGAGATGCGGATGAAGTAAGAGAATTGTTATAGGACGATATTGTAATGTCTATCGCGTGCATTAAGCGCGTCCGATCTCTTTTAATATCTCGATTCTGCGAGGCTCTGCCACTTGTCGGAATCCCGCATTCGTCATGTCAAAGCTACCATGCCCCCCCGACAAGGCGCGTAATCGTGTTGAATAATCTAGCATTCGACTAAGTGGAGCAATAGCGTGTATTGTTCGCTTTGCTTGTGGCAGAGCGGATGTGGATGTAGGCATCCTGAGAGAAGTTGAGGAAGGCGAAAGGACCTCAGGAGGCATATACAGCCCATCCGAGGGGTATGAATCACCATCCTCGTCAACTGCCACCGACGAACTGGAGAGATCAAGAACTTCACCTCCATGCTCTGTGATGTCTTTGACAACCTTGCCCAGGGTATCAGCGTGAACCGAAACTTTGAGGTTGATATAAGGTTCGAGTATAGGTCCCATTTCTGCCGCTTTCAACTTAGAGCGCAGGATGTATGAGCTTGCGCCGGTGAGGATCGACGGTGGTGCCTGACGCGGAAGACTGTATTGCGTTATCTGGACCTTGACATGCGATAATGGGAGGGATGTGTGAGGGGAACTGGAGAGGGCACTTGCGATACCACGAGCGAGGTTCGCTAACGGATCAAGTTGGCTTGAATACGTATCAGGTGCCTTGAGTGGTTGTCCCCGGGTATCCAAGACAAGATTACCATCAAATGCTGGATCACCCTGTTCATACTCTCCGATGGGTGCTACTGATAGTGCAATCTTGACAGTCATTGCCCTCCCGGCGATATCTGTTGACCACTCTTCCAACCGCGCGGGGATGTTGGAATTTATGGATTCTCGGTAGCTGACTTGACGGTTGCCAAACTCGAATTTAGCGCCCCATTCATCCTTTAGTCGACCTTCAATGATCTCTAGATGTAAGGCGCCGAGACCATGGACAAGGATTTGGCCCTCCTGGTGGTCCATGCGGACCGAAGGATCCGTACGAATCAATGAATGGATGGCTTCTTGGACCGGATCGAGGTCAGAGTGGGAGTTAGGTATGACTGAGACTGACATAACAGCCGGAGGTGGTGTTACGCCTCGAAGCGACACTTGCGAGGAATCAGATTTTCCGACGTCACGTATGTCAACAAGGGTATCCCCAGTGCGAGTGTGCTTGAGGCCGATAACGACTCCAACGGAGCCATATGGAAGAGAATCTACATCCTCTGCTTCCGATGCATACAACAGCAGAAGTCTAGAAATTTGCTCTTTCTGACCGGTATTGACATTGTATATAGTTCTCTGGCGCTTCAGAGTTCCTAAGGGATAGGGACATTAGAAAAGTGTCATACACTCAATCGTACACCCACCTGAGTACACTCGTACAAATGTCATCCATCCCTTTCGTTTGTCCCAAGCAACCTTCCAAGCCAACAAACGCACCGGGGCATCTGGAGATTCAACTTGCAAGCGTACGTCAAGAGGACTCGCGAGTAGATGTCCAACGTAATCCATGACCAACTCCGTACCGACGCTTCTGATGGCAGAACCACACAACACAGGGAGAACTTGATTTTCGATGGTCGCCTTTCGTAAGTGAGGTATTATTTCCGTGGAGCGTACTTGTAGATAAGCATATGGGTCTGATGGAAAACCAAGTAGTCGATTCATGAAATCTTCGGATAACATTGCAAGGTTCTCCAAAAGCGCTGTTCGAGCTGGTACGAGGTAAGGTATGATCGGATGATCGGTCGGAAATATCTCCGCAAACTCTGAGGTATTTTTGACGAGCGGGAGGGGATGACAAGTGTGGCGTCCATCTTCTGTCCATTTCCAAAGCTCCCATTTTACAAGGTCTACCAAACCTTCGATACCTGGTTCCGCTCGGGAATAATTCTCCGGGTTCATGGAGGCCAAAGGGAGCGTGATAGCTAAAGGATTCGGGTGTAACTTGTGGGTCAAGAGGGACAGTAACGAGGATCTAAAAGAAGCTCCTGGCCGGTCAAGCTTGTTCATGAACACCATACGAGTGGCTACGTTGTATCTAAAAATATTAATATCGATATAAAGTCAAACGAAACTATAAAACACGCACTTGGATAGTTGCCTCCATACACCCTTCGTCTGTGCTTCAACACCCTCAACCGCGTCCATTAATACAACAGCACCATCGACTACGCGGCTAGCACTCTCGACTTCCATACCAAAGTCGGCGTGACCCGGGGTGTCAATGAGATTAAAACTCCAATTTTTCCATTTGACGGGTATGCTTGCGGACTGTATAGTTATGCCTCTCTCCCTCTCGGCAGGCAGAAAGTCGGTGGTAGTGCTTCCGCTGTCGACAGAGCCGGGGGATGGGATGTAGGACGACTTGTGCAAAATGGACTCCGTTAACGTCGTTTTACCAGAATCTGCACGGACATCAGAGGCGGCCTTGATGGTTTGTCCATACATACCAATATGAGCTACAAGCGCTATGTTTCTGATATCGGAAGTCTCATTTTGGGCCGCAGACGCGAAGGAGCAGCATACGGGCGGACAGAAGGTAGCACGGTAGATATTACATCTCCCGGTGAAGCGCCGAGGTAACATAGAGGGGCTTCTCAGAGAGCTTGAAAAAAAACACAGACAGCTTTAGCTTGGTCTCAATAAAGGCAAACAGTCACCTAGGCTCGGTAAGACGCGTACTAGTCAGCTTAGACGAACTTTACCATGGAACCTGAAGACGTCCAGGGCGATGCCTTCAGACGGCGCGTAGAGGAACGCAAAAACATGAGACATCCACTGGTGACAGTCCCTACAAGCGTAGAGCCACACGGCAACATTCCAAATACCCCACTCGCAGCGTCCACGATATCATTCCTGCTCGGCAGTTCCTTTGCTATTGGGGTTTCCCTTTTCCTACAAGGAGGTCTCTCATCACCGTGGTGGGCCACCTATCAGCTTGGCTTCTTTGTTGCAGCGTGGTCGGCTTTCCACTGGGGGGAATTCGCAGTGACCGCGGGTTGGAATCTAGAAAAGTGTAGCGTGGACTGTAAGCACGCAGTTCTAATACCGAGCTCCAAAGGCTAACTTCTCATCTTCAGCGTTCTTGCTTGAAAATGGCGCAATGTATCACGTCGCAAACGGAACCGCATTCATAGAATACCTTGTTACTCTCTTCTTCGTTCCTTCATCAAAGTCATTCCCATACATTTCTGCTATTGGTGCGCCACTCATCGATGGCTCGTGTGTTCTTCTGAGTGATCATGACAGGTGTCTTTCTGGTATTTGTTGGACAGGCACTGAGGACAACTGCAATGATGCATGCATCCACCAACTTCTCGCACTCAGTCGCACTCCGTAAACGGGACTCCCATCAACTAGTGACCGACGGAATATACGCGTCAGCCGACATCTTCGTATCAAAGCCATTTGAATTTGATCCGATTTCGTTTTAGATGGTTCCGCCACCCTTCATATACCGGTTTCTTTTACTGGGCGTTGGGCACGCAAATGGTGCTGCAAAACGCAGTCAGCTTCCTAGGTTTCGCTATCATCCTCTGGAGGTTCTTCTATCAACGCACACGAGGTCTATCTCCTGCATTGTTCAGCCCATCTTCTGACCATCTCCTGTAGTTGAAGAGCGCGCTCTGGTTCAATTCTTCGGCGACGACTATGAAGCTTATCGGCGCCGAGTCGGCACATGGATTCCATTTATTCCATGACTGTTCCACGGAGGAACTGATTTACGTTGCCTTGTACCACGTAGAAATAATGAAATGGCATGACATGCGTGATCATACAGAGCTGTTGAAGGGATACCGCATACTTGGCATGGCGTTCAAGTACGCTCCAGCCATCCAGTTTCAATGCCCCTCATTCCGTGGTCACCGTCGTCCGGTCTGAAACATAGATACCATCAAGGAATTTACGGATATCCTTGTTCCGCACTCTGCAGCTACCCTGGATCGATGCGGCTGTGCAAATCTTAGTCATAAATCCAACCATTTAGCAGTTAAAATACCTGACTGCGAGACATTTTCGATGTCATTGCCCTCCAAAATGAGTTCATCCTTCTGTGCTTTCGATTCTGCTATTGTCACGCCGTCCAACATATCGACATGCCGAACAGCCTGCTTAGAATTAACTCATGCCTCAGAAATATTTCTCATCAGACAGACCTTCTCCCCTAGGAAATTTACAATTTCCAGCTTTCGCCCGTTGTCTTGAATTATAGTGTTAACCGGAAAGTGGGCATAGACTGCACGCATTTTGTAGAGAAAACCCTGATGACTATCAGTGTTTTATCCGCTGCATATCGTACTTGACATACCTTCGTCACTCCAGTGATCATATTGTTGATCAGACTTCGGATAGTGTTTAGACAGGCAACGTGCTTGCGTCCCCCTTGCCAGACAGCCAGGGTAACTTTTGACTTATTCTTGGCGGCTTTGACCACTCGGATATCCATGTCGACATGACGAACGTTTTTTGTAAGTGAGCCCCGTGGACCGGTCACTTTAATGACCCGAGCCTTGATTTCGACTGTGACACCTTCGGGAATATCGAGTTCTTCAGTCTTGAGGACGTCGCGCATCTGAGATCCAAGGCAGTCAGCAACAAGTTATCCTCGGGTGGTCGCTGAAATCCATCGGTTTCGCGCCGTCAGACTACATGAACCGAAACACATGATATCGGAGACACGAGGAGACCGAGTAGATCACCGTTTAATGTCACGAAACCAACTGACTTACTTTGTGGTCGCCGTTGTTGTTGGGGTCGTCGTGCTTATGCTTTTGCGCAGTGGAGGCTCACCGGCTATTCGCGGTCGGACGTTGAATTTCAATAAAGCGGAGATTCCCAAGCCAGCAGTGTCATCTGCTTCTTTACCTTCACCCACCATCACCGTTTCATTTGGGAGCTCCAGCCACCGTCACTTTAAGTGAAATATTGAATTCAGAGTTCTCTTGCCGGTTCTAGGTGTAACCCGTGTAGCATTGTCAAGAACTTGCGGCGTCATAAGCTTGAAGTGACATGTCGATGTACTCTCAACCTCCTGCTTATGGGCAGGTCGCTTATCCAGCATCGGGCTACTCGTCTGCCTTGGCAGCATATTCCTACCAGCAACCACCACCTCCTGCCCCCCCAGTATATCATGTGGATCCCAACTCGTTCCGCCGTGATTTTACTGCCCGTCTGGCAGAGCTTACCATTAACTCCAGGCCGATAATCCAGACGTTATCCATGTTCGCTCAAGAGTACTCAAGATGGGCCGACGTGGTTGCACAGTGCATTGACTCGCATATCAGAAAGGTGAGCCGTTGATCTATTGCCATGAAAATTTTACTTGATGACAGCGGATGGGGTGGGCGAGCGTCTTTGCGCTTGGCAGTTTTGTCTGTTGCTTGCAAACTATGTATATAGACCTCTTCATGTAGTCTGAGCAAAGATAACCTCTCACCGCCCGATTGAAGGGCACCGCTGCCAACAGCGGTATGAAGAGGACGAGTGCATGAGAGCCAGTCGCTTCCTGCCGTAGAACACGACGCTTTTGCCTATTTTTGCTCTTTTTCCCCCTCTGCAGCCGAGAAGCTGACTCATCTTTCCATTTCTGGTTTGCCCCTTATCAGGTACCCCCTTGGATAAAGCTGCCCGCGTTCTATCTCCTCGATGCCATCTCGAAGAATGTCTTTGATCCGTATGCGCGCCATTTCGCGCCGTTCGTTATACCGCTTTTCCTCGACACTTATCAGCAGGTGGATCAGACAACTCGCAGTAAGATGGAAGAAATGCTCCTCACTTGGAGAACTGGCGCACCGAGTGGTAAGGAATTGTTTGGTGTCATAACTCAACTCGCAATCGAACGAGGTGTTTGGGGTGGCGACTCTACCTCGTCAGTGGACGTGAGTATTTCCGTTCCTTTTCAATCAACTGGTACTACAACCACCTTGACTTTTACATAGGGACACTCATCCGGCCAGGTTTCCAAGCTTCAAGTGCTTAGCGAGCTTGAGTTCACATTGGGTCAGAAGGAAAGAGCTCTCCAAGCCAGCCCTTGGGACGTGACAACGCAGAAGCACGTCGAGGTCTTGCAACAGGTAAGAGACCACAGACTTCTTATTCATTGCATCTTATTCTATGCATGAACGCAGCTGCGGAAATTGGTAGAAGCTGGAGTCTCTCAAGACGAACTGCGACAGATTCTCAGTCAATTGCGATCGCTGACGCGCACACCACAAGCACCCTCTCAGGCGGCGGCGGCGCTTCCCTCATCCTCGTCATATCCCCCCTCGACATCTGTGTATCCATATTCGCAGCAGCCTACTTACACGCGCCAGTTCCAATCGACTTACCCGACCGTTTCTCCGCCACAGCCGTCCGGAACATACAATTATCAATCGGAACCAATGAAGGCCGTGAACCTCTCCGCCCTTCTCTCGTCTGCACAGGCTAGTCCGCCGCCGTCTACAGCTCCCGCAATACCGACAAGCAATATAACGAACCTTTATAATGCCCTCTTGAAAGCAGGTGTTGTTTCCGCTGATAGTACTCCAGTTGGCGCAGGTGCAAGTAATGATGAGGAGCGGACGCCCCCCCCTTCTAATAATTTAAGCCGCGACACCAGCCGTGCTTACAGGAAAGCTGTTCTTTCTGAGAAGATCAAGCTTACCACGGCAGACATCGTTAGGTACGTCATGCTCCAACCTAGATCTCTATCTTGTTTTGATATCTTGTCAGAAAACGACCCTGTGTTGTATCATTTCTCTATGATCGACTCCCTGCTCAGTGTAAGCAGTGTGGTGTGCGATTCGGTGATGACGTTTCGGGGAAGAAAGCCATGGACGACCATCTAGACATGCATTTCAGACAGAACAGGAAAGTTAACCAGAACCAGGGGCGTGGACACAGCAGAAGCTGGTTTGTTGGCCTGGAGGTATGTAACTTGTCGCGCCTTCGAATCGACTTGAAGCTGAGTGGTGCTGCGTAGGATTGGCTTCATGAAGGAATATCAGATATAAAGGGAAAACAACGCGCCGATGGCTCTAGACCCAGTTCTCTAAAGGCAGTTGCAGCCGCCGAGGCTGCCCAGCGTGATGCCGATCTTCGTGCACAATTTGTCGTTGTTCCACCGGGGGATGAGGCCAAATCAATATCATGTCCAATATGTAAGGAAAACATGAAGTCTGAGTTTTTAGAGGACGACGAAGAGTGGGTGTGGAGGAATGCCGTCAAGAAGGATGATAGGGTATGTGGTTGTGTCTCCCCACTGTTTCCATTAGTAACTTTGGTATAGATTTACCATGCGACATGTCATTCAGAAGCCATGATGTCTGCTCAAAACCTCGCGGCGCGGCTGCGGGATGGTACAGGTCGTAGTCGCTCACGAACACCGGAGGTAGCTGGAATACGTTCGACACCTCCAAAGGGAAATGGTCAACAGACCTCAGTATCACCCTCGCCTGATGCAAAACGTGCCATGCTTAAGCGTAAGATCGTGAGCGACGATCAATATTCTGATGTTTATGTCACCCGGGAAGTGGACGGTACGCCTCCTATGAAGAAACTTGCTCTTTCGTGAGGTTTGTCGTCAGTCTGCGGTGTCTTTATTGGAGTAGTTTATTCGTAAGCATGGGTGGTTGAAGACATTTGTATTATCGCATCTTGCACCAGTAATACGATATCAATGCCGGATTTCATCCGCCTGAATTTGAACTTTGTCAGAGTAAACATGAGGGCGTCTGAGTTCAACCTTGCTGCGACTGTTCGCTGCTAGAGCCTCACACTTGACTTATTAGGTGGAACGCCTCATAATGCGGTCTCTACACCATGGCGACCCTCCATTCATGGTGGAAGGTAAGTACTAGCATTACCCCGCCCTCTCCACGGAGACGGGTGACCATGTGCCACAGCTACAAAGACCACCCAGCTTGACGCCACCCTTGGGTGCATAGACGAGATCGCGAATATGGACGTTGAGATGCAGGTGCGTCTGCCGACCACAGCTCCCCGCTGATGGTTTATTTATCGCTTTGTTCACCAAGATCCCGCTGACTGACCAATGGGCAATCATCGTACTTGATACAAATATACTATTGGAATTTCTTGATGTTATACAAAAGTTTGTGTACGAGGCTGAGCAACATCGGTTGCCTATCTTGATCATGATCCCTGGGGCAGTGATACACGAACTCGATGCGTGCGTCGTGCTACAACTAAATGTGGATTGGTATCTAACTTGCGCGCAACAGTCAGAAGAACCGCGACGGTTTAGCATGGTTTGCACGACGAGCGTCCACCTGGCTCCTTAAAAAGGTCAAGGAGAGGAGGAGCGTGAGGAGCCAATCCCTGGACGAAACCTGCAAACCATCCGGGAACTGGAAGACAAGGGAACGGGGAAACGTATGCACGACATCAGAGGTCTACAGAAAAGGTTCGCTGACCGGTTCACAGGAGCTTGGCGGAGAACGAACGAACGATGGTTTGATTCTCGACTGTTGTCAATACTTTTCCCGAGTGCGAGAGCGTCGGACGTTCCTGTGCAGTAAAGACAAACTTTTGGCCGTGGAGGCCGAAAGTGTGGGTAAGTGTCGGATGCAGGTGACTGAACGTGGATGACAAGGGAGACAGGGATTCCGACGCTGTTTCCTAACCAAGGATCGTTCTGCAGCCGGGACATCGCTCTGGCGATTTTCGGCCCCGAGGCGTCGATGCTGCGGTTTAGTGGGCATTTCGCAAGTTACGGGGGAAACCTGCTGACGCAGGATGCAAAGGGGGATGACGATGGGATGGACGTGGACGACGATTCAGCGGTGACGGAACTGGTTCGGCCTAGTCATGCGCTTGATCTGTTGCATCTGCAGATGATCGAACACTTTTCGGAGCTGCTGCTGGAGCTGGTGGGCAAGGTGGCGGGGCCAGAAGCGGACAGGTTTGGGGTTGTGGTGTCGAGACATGCACCGGGGTATGCGCGGAAGCAGATGCGATTCTGGACGGCGTCTGACTCGCTGGAGTTTCTGAACACGCAAAAGCCATGCCCGCGTGTGTCGCCGCGTGTGGACGTGTTTCTGATGCGACCGTACGAGGGGCGCGGGGCGCGGAGGGGGCAGGACTGGTCGCGGCGGGACTGGGAGGTGGGGCTGGGGGGGCTGGGGGGGATCGGGGAGCAGTGGGGGGATGGTGGGAGGGGGATACGGGCGTCGGTGCTGGCGGTGTCGGGGGAGATGGAGCGTGTGTTTGCGCTGGGACTGCGGCCGACGGGGCTGGGCATGGGTGCTTTGGATTGATTGGTCGACTTGTATTTGGTTGGTTGACGTAATTGCAATTGGCCGTTCCTCCTTCGCACCATCATGGCCAAGAAACGCGCCCTCCACATCGCCCTCGTCCTCCTCGCCCTCGTCCTCCTCGGCACCGTCCTCGTCCTCTCCTCCGTCTCCTACTATCTCGCTATCAACCCCGCCGCCTTTCTCTCAGACCGCGATGTCCCCATCCTCGACAACACCACCCGCTGGAATGCCTCTGAGCACGGCATGGTCCAGCGCATTCCTCGCATCCTCCACCAGACCTGGAAGTCCGAGACGCTCCCCCCACAGTGGAAAAATGTGTCCGAGGCTTGTCGCAACATGATGCCAGACTAGTACGTCTGCTTCGTCTTTTCCGTGTCAGCCTTGTCTCATGCCGCCCATCAGCGACTACATGTTGTGGACGGACGCCAGCTCGCGCGAGTTCATCGCAGCCCATTACCCCTGGTTTCTCGATACCTTTGACAACTACGAGTATGTCATCCAGCGTGCGGACGTGATCCGCTACTTCGTTCTGCACCACTACGGGGGCATCTATATCGACCTTGACATTGGCTGCTTGCGACCCATCGACCCGCTGCTAGTGCACCCCGTCATTCTCGCAAAGACGATCCCTGTCGGTATCTCCAACGACCTTATCTTTGCGGAAAAGCACCACCCCTTCTTGGCACAGACCATCCACAACCTAGTTACCTTTGACCATGACTGGATCCTCAACTACCCCACCGTCATGTTTTCAACAGGACCCATGTTTCTGTCTGCTCAGTACAGTATTTATACTTCTTCTCACCCCATCGCCCCCGACGGACCTGGAGACGTACGCATTCTACCCAAGTCACTCTACGGCAAAAACGCCAAGCCTGGGGAAGCGCCGCATTCATTCTTTTCCCACTTCTACGGCAGTAGTTGGCACGCCGATGACGCTCCATTCATTGGGTTCCTCAGCCACTGGGGAAAACTGTTGATGTGGGTCGGTTTGGTCGTCTTGCTGTGGGGTGTATACCGTCTTGTCATGCAAAGCAACTCGAGGGGGTACAGTCTTCGAAGGATCGGTGGTTACGATGTACTCCTACCGAGATGGACTCAGCGCAATGGCCGCTGGCACCTTGACATGCGTTGGTCTTTCCTCCCTGCATCAGCTTCCTCCACGCAGCCCCCCTCTCCGTCGTGCGAGACTCTCCCTCGACTCGAAGAGCACATGTCGCTTCTCCCACTCCCTTTTGACGTCCGCTCAGATTCCCCTGCTCTTTCTGAGGCTTCATCCTCCATCGACATTTTCCCTACGGCTACCCATCGTGGATCATCTTCAATCCTGGATACGGTGTATCATATCAGAGATCGTGCGGCTGCATTTTTTACCAACCAACGTGATAACTCGCGGTCTCCCCCCAGGCACCGACGGCACCGCTCACGAGGTGTCATGTTTTTCCTTCCTGCAATATTCACACAGTCGCACAGCACAGACATTCCCCCACGTAGCCCACGACCACAACCTCACCCTCACATTTCTCCTGAGAAGAATCGTTATCCTCTCGACGCTGGCCGAATGGGGACCATGTCAGGAGAAGCCGATCCATTATTTCAACAGGGAAGCTCACAATCCTCCCGCATGGAGAACCGTATATCATCGCCCCAGATCCTCGTCGATGTCGAGACAGCAGCAGAGCCATAGTTTGCGTTGTAGCACGGCATTATTGCTTGCTGGACCATATACCCTACAATTCCGCTAAATTCTATTGCTTCAGTTAAGATATGTATAGACAACAGGTGGATCTGTTCGGACGAATTCTCGCTCATGTTCTGGTTATTTACGTCTCAGGGGAGCCGCTGTCCAGTTGTGTTCTAGGCCGTGGACTTGATTTCCAATGGGGAACACATGACCTTGTCAAGATAATCATGATGAGGCACTCGGAACTGCTGTCACCGAGCTCATCGAAACTGTCAAAGCAATCATCGCCACAGCGCTGACGCTGTAGGTCACCGACGGACCGAACGTCCAGTACGAGGCACAAGCTTAGTAATAACGACTTAGCGGGATTACTGATTCTCCATTACGAAACCACGCACCGAGAAGGGGACCAATGGCCCGGCCTAATTGGCCGGCAGATCGGAACACCCCCAACGCCACCCCTTTAGACAGCTGCGGGTGCGCTTGCACTGGTTTTCCAGTGATCTGATCAACCACCTCATCGCATTGTAAGGATGCAAATGATGTCAGTGAGCTGACAACCGTCGCCGATGTAAAAGCGAGGCAGGTGGCAGCCAATTGGAGAAGACGGACTGCGGCGGTGGGGCGTTCCAGAACAAATCGAGGAACGATGGAGAGTAACACGAGTCCGACGGCGCAGCTGATGACGCCACGCCTCGCCATTCTGCCTTCTCCCACCTTGGAGATGGTCCGCCGCACGTACCCACCTTGGAGCAGAGCACTAATTATACCAATGGAGCCGATGAGAGCCCCATTCTTGCTATTGCTCCAGTCGAAGACTGCAAAAGCGTGTGTTCAGACTAAAATTGCATTAGGCTAGAGAGTAACGTACGGTCGAACGTGAGGAATGTGAGTGTGAATTCGACTCCAGAGAAGATGCCCAGGAAGAAGAAATGAAGCCATCGCAGTGTCTGGAGCAAGTCCAGCCGTTCTTGGACTGTCCTTGGTGGCAATTTTGCCTCTAGTTTTTTATCCTTGTTTGCTTCCGATGGATCCTTGGCACCATGGTGTTGGATACCTCTGGTTTCCGGAAGCGCTGTCGCTAAAAACAGTGTCTCCATAGACAGAAGCACCAGAGTGATTAATGCTGGAACGGCGTATATGTTTAGCTCAACACCCAACGCTCTCACGGAAGCTGGAACAGGCTGAGAGGCAAAGTATGCTCCAATCGGTGGACCAATGCAAAAGCAGATGGCGAACGCGATACCGATTTGAGCAAGAGACTTGGAACGTTCCGCTGGAGGGGTAATATCTGAGAGAATTGCTCTGTTGAAGACACGATCAAGCAATTGAATTATGCACGAGGAAAGAGAGTGGACCTACGTCGCCAATTGTACGTTGCCCTCGCTGAGTCCACCGATTATACGAGAGAGCATATAGGACGAAAACGTGGTAGCCTTGATCCATCTGCGAAATAACTAGTAGTACCATTTGCCCACGGATGAGAAGATAACTTACACAAGTGCAGAGAGAATGTTCCCACCCATGGTAGCGAGGAGGACGTTCCTGCGCCCATACTTGTCAGACAGTGACCCAATTAGCGGAGCAACAAGAAATTGGAGCGTTCTTAAAGGATACGTTGTCAGAACCAGCTACATTCCACCATGTGACATACGCACGAAAAGGCTGAACCCATCAGGCCTCCTGCACATCGAGTAAGCGGTGCCACTACGACTAGCAAACATGGGCTTGCCTAGGAGTACCACGTCCCATTTCTGGGGGTTATTACTAGGCTTGTAGAGTAGAGCTCGAATAGAAGAGATGGCGGACAGTGTTTGCGATAATAAGCCGGTGGGATCAGACCCTTCTTTCTGACAAGACCTAAGCCAGAACGAACATGCGATACGTCGTGAACCTACCACTGTATACCATTCAATGATCCGAGGGAAGAGAGGGAGAGGAATAGTGAAAGCTGGTAGACACGTCAGCGAAACAATGGTTCAGGAGCAACGTCTGGCCAGCTCAAACTTGCCAAAGAGATCCAATACAAGAGACCAGAAAACGATTTGTTCTATTTTGCCCATCTGGTAGGGTTATGTTTCTCTTGGGGAGTGAATAATTGTACGATCAACGCGTTGGAGTGGTAGATATTATAGGCGGACACGTCACAGGCGTTAGCGGGAGAAAAGCAATGCTATACTGGATACGAAATGATGCCCGACCAAGCAAATAGATCTTTGTGAACTCTACATCGTTGGTAAACAGGTCTACAACAACAATGCCTACTTTTCTAGATCTACAATTTCCTCTTCCTCGGGATCGTCCGCGCTCGAGATCGCCGTACCGCGAAACTGCTGGTCTTCAGAGGCTTGTGTAAGCTCTGTCTGGAAATGTGAGCTCGTCTCCGTCTTAGTGAGCTCACGTAGAGCCATGGTCGCATATGCCGCCGTCCCAAGTGTCAAATTAATTTGCAAAGCCATGAATTTGCCGTCCGCCACCACACTTGGCGGGTCGAAGCCTAGGAGTTTGTCTTCGTCCGCTTGCGCCAATGCAACATCAGGATCCGTGTATCGGAGAACAGCCCACGACATGTTTTTCGGCAGTTGAAGAATCTTTCGGTAGGATCCATTGAGGGTATACTCCCTTCATGAATCTTGTTTAGCCTAGTTCAGGGTACAGGTGAACACACCTTACTTTTGTTTACGAACAAAATTATCAGGGTCCAGTCCATCTCTTTTCAAGAATTCGCGATACCGTTCTCCAAGTGGGCCACCGGGGTACTCTACGTCTCTCCCAGGTAGCGGCATGATCACATCGAAGAGCGAGTATTTGTGAACATCGTCTGCAGCGAGTGTTTTCACCCTGGGTGGAACCCACGGCGCCTTGCGAGCCTTGCTAGGAGCATTCCCACTCTCCCCTTCGAACATAGATTAGATATGATCAACTGAAAGAGCAGCTGGATGAATCCACCGTGTTCGTCAACCACCATAGGTTTGTCCGACTCCGCATCAAGTGGGTCACTCAGTGTTGTTTTACCCTCTGGTTCTTCCTCAAGTACTAGATCTCCAGGGACCGTCTTGTCAGCACCATGAATGCGAATGCGTTCCGAAACAATGGCGTTCCATACGTATGATTGGTATGCATGTATGTACATCAACCTGAGATTGCGTGGAATCTTGTGTAAAACAGTTTGACGTGCCCATTAAATGCAAAATGGTGGCACAACTCACAGTCGAGAGTGCACCCATGGCGTTCCTTGTCTCGCCGCCCTGCTTCTTATAGCTCTCTAATATGCATCTTTCGGCGACAACCCGACGGGGCATGAGGGCAAGAGCGCGATCCAAGTCGCGATCAACCAGCCATGCTTCACGAGCTGCCACAACGTCTGGATGTTCGCCAGGCCGCACCTGAAGGATCAAAGAGACAGCTTTGTGCCAATCAGACTGGAGGAAAGCTAGTCCGATAGTATGTGTAGGAACTGCGGCTGTACCAAATCGCTGCATGCCTACAAGTGGTCAGTCATCACACTGAAACATCGTCGCAGTGCTATACCATAATAGTTGATGAATCCTTTTTGTTTCATGCTGTTCATGACGCGATCAAGGCTATCCATCGAGTCAACTTGGACGTTCCTAAGAATGAACCTGCATCAGAAGTGCATGTAAACTGTACAAAACAGCAATTGTGCTGACCGTAAAGTGATCACAAACTCGTTTCCTTTGAGCATACCGAGCTCTAAACCCGCTTTACGATAGTTCAGGTCAGCTATGCGAACACCACGTTCCCCCCTCTGAGTCATTGCCTCGTGGACAGGACGCCGAGCGATTTGGTTGGCGGCTTTCCATACATTATCAACAGCTTTATTGCCACGTCGCAATGATACGCGTTGCACCGTGACGCCTCTTTTGTCCTTCGTACCAGCAACACCGAGATCCTTCACGTTGACATGCAAAAGACGCGATAGGTATGCGAGTGCATCCTGCGTGTCGCGATTTGTCTTTTGCAGCGTGAAGTGAATATAGGGAGGATATTCCCCGCGCGGTGTTCGTTCTCCTCGAGCTGGGGCAACGAGTCAGACCGAAGACCCTAAGAAGCTTTGAATATTACCTCGTAAACCTCCGCGACCGCCCCCTTTCCTTGACCATTTGATAGCAATGCGAGAGCCTTCCTCGCCAGCTGGGGTGGATGTATCTGTTTCACTTTCGAATTTCCCCTTGAATAGCTTTCGTACTACCTGATGAAGAACCGTCCGTGTGGCTTTCGAGTCAATGGGCTACACCTTCTATGTGAGAAGTGACCAAAGTGTCTTGCTAGATGACACACTTCGCTGAGGACCTTCCG
>JBBPLJ010000341.1:9224-24646 GCA_038089715.1 Veloporphyrellus conicus
TTGAATTGGGTTGCCCGTGTAAACTCGGATTTGATTCTCTTTCGATCGCAACCATCGTTTTGTGTAGAACGCTGGTCATGCCTGGTAGGTTCCTCCCACTCCCATCCGAGCCTGCACGACACTGATGTGCCTGCTCAAGTGACCGTTGTTCTTGGCGCGCAATGGGGCGACGAAGGCAAGGGTAAACTCGTCGATATCCTCTCTGCCGAGGTCGACATCTGCGCACGCTGTGCAGGCGGTAACAACGCCGGCCATACCATCGTCGTTCCAACCGGCCCGGAGAACAAGCCGACGACATTTGCTTTCCACTTACTCCCGAGCGGTGTGTATTGATGACGACGTGATATTATTCTGATCAGTTGATGGCCGGTTGTACAGGACTCGTGAACCCCAAGTGTGTTGGACTCATCGGGAATGGCGTGGTGATCCACCTTCCTTCGTTTTTTGAAGAGGTCGATGCACTGGAGCGGCAGGGTGAGCGGGGACTGGGCGCTTCGATGGATCATCTGACGTTTGATCCAGGTCTTTCGTGCTCTGGTCGTATATTCGTTTCTGATAGAGCGCATCTCGTCTTTGACTTTCATCAGATCGTCGATGGTCTGAAAGAGGTAGAACTTGGCGGCTCAAGGTCTGTTCCGTCGCCATCGCTCGTTCCCCGATGCTGATCTGGGGACAGCATCGGGACCACAAAAAAGGGGATCGGTCCTGCATATTCTGGCAAAGCATCGCGCTCTGGTCTCCGTGTACATCATCTATTTAATCTCGACACATTTGCGGACAAATTCCGCAAGATCGTAGAAGGCCGCTTCAAACGCTATGGCCATTTCGAGTATGATACAGAAGGGGAAATTGAACGATACAAGGCAGGTATCCCCCATGACGCTGCAGTGTGGTTGCTGACGCGCCTGCAGCATCTGGCGGAACGATTGAGACCGTTTGTCATAGACAGTGTCTGCTATGTTCATGATGCGCTGGCGGCACAGAAGAATATCCTCGTCGAGGGCGCAAACGCGCTGATGCTCGACATTGACTTTGGGACGTACCCCTATGTGACGTCCTCGTCGACCACGATTGGTGGTGTTTGCACTGGTCTTGGGATACCTCCCAAGAGTATTGGCACTGCGATTGGCGTCGTCAAGGCATACACGACGCGCGTTGGCGGTGGGCCGTTCCCCACCGAGCAGCTCAACGTGAGTTGGTCCCCGCTCGCCATGTCCGCCTCTGAGGACGTTGATAGGACATTGGTGTGCACCTGCAAGAGGTGGGCCGGGAGTACGGTACGACGACCGGACGGCGTCGCCGCGTCGGTTGGCTGGATCTCGTCGTCATGAAGCATTCGTGTCTCATCAACGGCTATGACACGCTGAACTTGACCAAACTAGACGTGCTGGATGGTCTTGCGGAGATCAAAGTGGGCGTCAAGTACACGGTCGCCGGCCAGACACTGACACATTTTCCTGGTACGCATGACGACCCTGTTTGAGCGGGCAGATCTAAATTAGCTGGTAGCCAATCTGGAGCTGCTGTCGAGCGTGGAGGTGACATACGAGACGCTCCCTGGGTGGCAGACGCCCATCACGGGTGCACGCAGCTGGGACGATCTGCCGGAGCGATGCATGGGCTACGTGGCGTATATTGAGCGTTTCCTGGGGACGCCGATCGGGTGGATCGGCGTCGGGCCGGGCCGGGAGAGCATGGTGAGGATTAGGTAACGGATGTATTTCGCACGGGGTGGTGTGACTGTGTTGGCTCGCACCTTGGTCACTCTCTGTCACGACCTCCGTCACTAGCTCGCCGCTGTAACGATCCCGTCACACCCGCCGACTTCTTGAAGAAGAACGCTGATAATGGATCCGGTGCTTCACCACAACCCTTCCCAGAGCACCTTGTCCCCCGTCTCCTCAGCCCGCAGACGACCCTCACGAGAGAATGAGACAACCGCACAGAGACTGAAAAGGGAGAAAGCCGCAGAAAGGCAGCGACGAAAGCGAGAGCGTGACCGTCATGTCAATAACCTGAATGCAGCCATGTCCTACCCACAGCCGACCGAGCCACAACCACAACCGCAGCCGCCACAGCCCGCCCCTCAGCCCTTTGCCGGCCAGGAGCTTTCCCCAGAGGAGGTTGCCCGCAGGGAGCGCGTCCGGGCTGCCGCGCGCGAGCGTCAGCGCAAGCACCGCACCCTCGTGAAGCAGCGCAAGATGAGGGACCTCGGTCTTGACATGACAACCGAGATGCTCCCCGGCATGGAGGAGGTCCAGTATCGCGTGAACGGACAGGACGGGTATCCGGTCCTGCCGCACGAGATGCATCCCATGAATCCACAGGCGTCCTTTCCTCACATGACGGGCGGGCAGAGCTTCGCGTCAACGCTGCTGTTCTCGTTCTCGTGTTGCACGACCATGTTGAGGCAGCAGTTGCTCCGGACCCTCTCCATCTCGGCCGAGGACCTCGCTGCGCTGGAGCCCATCATCGCGGATGCGTTTGACCAGTGGGACACCCAGGTGTGTTGTGCTTTGCCTTTTGGCGTATGTCTAGTGCACGCTGACCCGCGTGCTGTGTAGCGGCGTATGCACTTTGCACAACAGGCGGGAAAGGCAGCAGATGGATCCATCGCCGGACCGTCCGCACCCCCTTTTCCAGACATGAACGACCCCGCGGCCAATGGTTTTGGCGAACAGCCGCCACCGCACGCCAACGATTTCCGCGCGCGTTTCCATCGCTCGCTCGTCGCACCTTCACCCTTTCGAAACTTCAATCCTGCAGATTCGGCCACGGCGACGACGTCTACGCCGACGTCCACACCAGGGTCTGGACCACCTCCGGACCCGATTGACCCACATTTGAGTGGCGTGGTGTTGGCGACTGGAGATGGACAACAAGAGGTCGCCGTGGACCATGGCACGGAAGGTGTTGTCTGACACCGTAGCCGCACTTGAACGAATCCCTCGCCTTCCATTTCCCACTTCTCGCCATGTTCATCTTCCATCCACCACCACACATGTAATTTAATTCTTCGTGTCGCCTCTTTCTTTTTTCAGAGACAGTCTAATGTTTGTGACTTGGCAGCGCTCTGCGATGTGCGTAGATTTACTTTAAAACTTGGTCGCAGGCCGTTCTGTATTATTGCCATTGTTGTTGTGGTCATATTACAATGTTATTAGCACGCTGCTGCGATGAGCGTTGATTCAAAGCTAATCCCCTGGTTTCGAGCGGCGATTGAATTTCCCGCATCCATCACTGGTGTCCCCAAAGCTGGCATCAACCTGTCCGCGTTTCTCTTTCATCCCCCTTTGGCTGTCATCATGGCTCTCAGTTTCATCGGGTCCGTTCGTTGGCTCCTCGTTGCCCACGCTCGTCGCTGACGACCGTATTCCAGAAAACCCATATCGCTCATCTCTCATTCCGACGTGCGATACCGGGGCATTCTCGCTGGCATTGATCCAGCTGCCTCGACGATCCAGCTCTCGAATGGTAGGCGCACGCCCATCTTTTCTTGCGCACGTATACCTGACTTGTTCGCCACCTCTAGTGTTTTCCATGGGTACGGAATCACGAAAGTGAGTTTCTTTGAGCCTCTCGCCCGCTTGTTCAAACGGGAAAAGAAACAAAAAATTATTTGGATGTGAAAAATGAGCGTGTGCTCGTACGCCCGAGAACGCATTTACTCGTGTGGATCATTCCGTTGCCTTCCAGCTGACGCGCTCCACTCCTGCCTACATGCGTCGCGTACCACTTGCTGATTACGTGTCACAGGCCTCCCGCCGAGTTTATCCCGCCTGTTCAAGAACCGTACCAATACATCATCTTTCGCGCCTCTGAAGTCAAGGACCTCGCTGTCGATGAACCCCCGCCGCGTCGTAGCGTGCATGATGACCCTGCCGTGTTAGGAGTGCGTGTCCCTTTTTTACTTTGCAGGTGTTGCATCGCGCCGTATATGATGAAGCATTTCGGATGTAAAAAGAGTCAAATGACTCGCGTATCCGAGAGCGCATAAAATCCATGTGGATACTTCCGTTGCCTTCCTTCTGACTCGTTTACCCCGACTTGTACCGTGACAAGTCGTGCTAATATGTGACGCCAGGCGTCTGCACCTGGGATACCGCCACCCCAGTATCCACCGTACGGCACTCCGTATCAACAACAAGCTGTCGCTCAGGCACCGCCTCCACAACAACCGCCCCCGGTACCATACCCACAGCAGCCACACATTGTTCCAGAGGTACCCCAGCCATCGCAGGTCGCAGCTGTTCCTCCGGGGGACAACCCAAGCACGAGTGCCAATGGACGTCGCCCTACCAACCCTGTCCAAACGGCTGCTGCTTCCCTCGAGTCTGTTGAGCGCGCAATTGGAGACTTGCGTGGGACGAACGGACCGGTCGGTCGAGGAGGTCGTCGTGGACAACATGGCCATGGATCAGGCGCCAAAGGAGGTGAACTGAAAGTGCCGGCGACGGACTTTGATTTCCAGAGTTCCAACGCACGTTTTGACAAGTCTGCTGTTGCGCCCAAGAAGAGCAAGGACACTCTGGAAGCCGAGGGCGCGACGTCCGAGGGCGGCGCAGATGCACCCAGCAAGGAGGAAGAAGACAAGGATCGGGCTTATAACCCGCAAAAGTCGTTTTTCGATGCGTTGTCGTCGTCAACGCAGGCCGTGCCCCCACCTTCGAGGGGAGGGGGTGGTCGCCGAGGAGGAGGACGGAATCGGCGAGAGGAGGAGCGGGAGAAAAATGTGGCGACGTTTGGGGAGCCTGGAGGTGTTGGGTTGATGGGGCCGGGGGCGTATGTGGGCGGGTGGGGAGGGTATGGCCGGAGAGGCGGACGTCCGCGTCGGGGTGTACCTGCCACGGGTGGCCGCTAGTAGCCTCTATTTCTTCTTTTGTTGCCAGACAAGGTGGGATGTTGCAGTCTTTTTCCCTCTTGAATGTACGCCATTCGTGCTTGTAGCCTTGCGCAGGAATGCATTGAGCTTTCCTGAAAGCATTGAGACTGGATGACTTCACGCACGACTCCTTGAAGTCGTCACTTGTCACTCCCAAGGGGCAGCACCCTGCGGCATTCAATTCACCTACATGTGCCATAAAACAAATACATATTGTGCAAATTCTACCTATCGTACATGCAAGCGTATGCAATTCTGAACCCAAATTCTCCACGACTGCGCGACGTGCGCCTTTACGAGTACTCTGGCGGCGATTCGGAATGCAGGCGGGGCCGGGCGGCTGCGGTCGGGTCCGACCTGCGCAAATAGCTGAGACGCGACACTTCGGTCCGTAATTGCTCTACTTGTGCGAGCAGATGAGGGATGTCACGATCACTGGATCTAGGCGTCGATGGAACAACATGGGGAACGGGGGCGGACGAGGGGGTGAACGAAGGGGTGAACGAGGAGGGCCCAGGCGTCTGGCCCGGCCCGACCTCGCGAGACAAGATAAACGGCGCGATGGCGCCTTCTTCTGGTGAAGACAGACTGTGTCGTCTCTTGCAGCTCCGATAGCACAACACGGACATGATCATCAGCGCAATAGCAGCGACCCCGCCTACTGTACCGCCCACGATGGCATTGACATTGCGTCTTGATGACGATACCGTTGTTTGAGGGTCGGATAGGGCTGATGAAGAGGGACAGGGTTGCGAGACCGATGAGGAGGGCAGCCCAGCGGTGGTTTCCGAGGGAGATGCCGAGGTATCGGTGCTGACAACATCACAACGCCATGAGAAAGGAGTGATGAGACACGGAGGGGACACACGTGTAAATCAGATAGTCAAACAACATCAGGATCTGGATCCCAGTATTAGCGGGCTCGATCAACAGGGTGTGCGCGCCATAATCCAGCGAGTTGTTGGCGTAGATGGGCACGTTGTACTCGTAATCCGAGGTTGGCGCAGGCGTGTGGTTGTACATGCCCGCAGCGACGCCGTCCAGCACAAAGTTGACTTGCGTGGTCGTCGTGATGTCCGGAAGGCTGTTTGCGAGGATGAAGAACACGTACAGCGCGTTGCCTGACGCACGGAATTAAGCCCCCCACTTG
The DNA here is from genome assembly GCA_038089715.1 of Veloporphyrellus conicus. NCBI lineage: Eukaryota > Fungi > Basidiomycota > Agaricomycetes > Boletales > Boletaceae > Veloporphyrellus > Veloporphyrellus conicus. Next base: position 15,257 of record JBBPLJ010000341.1, read on the forward strand.
GATGTGTCTTTTGGAAAAAAGAAAGACGTACCTGTGAAAGAAAACTGGATCGCTTGTGATAAGCCGTTGCCGGGAAAGAAGGTGGCGTCGTGCCAGGTGTGGTTGTACGCCAGCGTCGGGTCTGGCTTGACAGCGCAGACAGAACAGTTGTTGCCAATGTGCCACGCCGAGTCGTTGGGCAAATACACCCCAGTCAAGACGGCATCATCGAGAGTGACGTTTTGGAGCGCGGCGAGAGCGACGCTGAAAAACAAAAGAAAGACGACAAGCACCTGAACCTGGGCCCGCCCAGAGATCGGTCTAAAGGGTGCCATCGGTGCACCTCGAAGGAGGGAGCCATGTTTTGTAGCTGAGTGGCTTGTGAGGGATAAATGGCTGTGGGGCAGAGCAACTGATGGTGTGCATGGAAAGAGCCCATCATTGGACACCCTCGGGCTCGAGCCTCGAGGTCGTCGCCGTGATGCTATATATAGACCAACTTGAACTTTGGCTCGGATGTCGATGCACTGGCGCTCTTGAGACCCAACTTGAACCTACAAAAACTGCCTTTCAATGTGGTGGGAGATGGCTACATGAGTGGTGGTGTATAATAGCATTCACTCACAGAGGCATCGAGGACGGCGAACGCCTCGGCCAGAGTGTAGCGTGGTCGATTTGACTTTGGCGAGGGGCAACCAGTGATCGGCAGTTGCGTCCGGTACTTTGTTAGTTAATTATACGACGCATCCTATGTCGCTGGCAACAATCGCGGCTCGAAACTTGCCTGTCCGTGTCTGAGGCGAGCAGTAGCGGTGAGTAACCATCTCCGGTCCCACTCGGAACAGTTTCTAATGTATTGCAACCCTGACCAGTGATCCGGATAGCACCGATACTGCAAACGGCGCTGCAGGATCCATCTTCGTTCATACTTCAACGCTCGCTCGCTCGCTCATTGAACAGCTGATGCCTACTAGAGCACTCGGAGCGATTCGTCCCCGGCTTTCCAGTGGCTGGAGAATCTCCCTTCAACCTGCACCGCCAAGGAAGACGTGCGCCAGACAAGTCTATCTGCATGCACAAAGTTCGTAGGTCGCCGCTTGTCGTGTTCAGATATACTTGACTGATTCAGGCACCTAAATCCGCCTATCTGCATAAGTCTATGGCCTGCCATTCAGGCACATTCCGTGTTTGTTGACAGTGGGTAGGTTCTATTCGGTACCCTGAGCCGATATGGCGGTATGCAAGTGCCCAGGCCATGGTCCAAACCAAATACCACATTGTACCTCACCAAAGGCTGAGTGTCCTAAATACTCCCGTGTTCCAAGCCTGAACACACCCTCCGAATCTGCCATGACCTCCCTCCCCACTGTCCTCATTTTCACACTCCCAGAGTATGGCCAGGCCAGTGTCAACCTTGCAACGGCATATGAGCTGGCCCTCGCAGGCGTGAACGTCTGCATCTCGTCTTTTGCGTCCCTCGAAGGCCGCGTCTCTAGCCTTCAAGAAGTCGTCGCCCGCCACCGTGGTCCCGGAGATAGGCCACGGGGTTCTGTCAGCTTCCGTGAATTGAAGGGCTTCCCATCGTTTATAGAAGCTTACATCAAGTATAATCCAAACCCTTCTGTGTACCTCCTCCCTCCTGGTGTATCGGGTGCTGTGGCACATTATGGAACGCTGCATGTTTCGACCGCTCCCTGGGACCCTAAGGAACACCTTGCGGCCATCGAGAGCATCAAAGGCGTGATTATGGCGGTCAAACCAGGTGTGGTGGTGATAGACATAGTATTCCGAGTCGCCATGGACGCCTGCCAACTCGTCGGCCAAAAGTTCGTTATTATGTTTCCAAATTCTATCAAGGACGTTGCAATGGACCTGCAACCCCGCCTGGCGGCGTTTTGGAAATATCCCATGTCCGTCGCGAATACCTCTCATTTAGATCAGCCAATGCTCACCCTGTTGACAGTATATCATCTGGATTTTCGTTTCCTCTCAAATGGTGGCAGATACCCCTGAATATCTATCTCCAGATTCGATACGCTTTCGAAGTGAGGTCTCCAGCGAGGGTCAGACAGGTTCAAGCACTGCGCAAATCTCTCGGAGTCGAACCTAAAATTCTTATGGAATTCTTCCCTGGGGTGCCGCACATCTGCCCTGCATTCCCTGAGGCTGACTTTCCCTTCGCGTTCATCCCTGAAGAGCTCGTCCTTTGTGGACCCATCATCATGCCCTTTGATCCTCTAGAAGAGAGCGACCCGGCGCTAATAAAGTGGTTGGACAATCGTCCAACAGTGTTGATCAACCTAGGATCGCACGTCGTTTCCGACGAGAAGTTCGCGAGAGAAATGGCGGGCGCGTTCCGAATATTGCTGGACCATCACGAGCGAAAGGGTGCTGGGCAAATGCAGATACTCTGGAAGGCCAAGGCGAACGGGGATGTCCAAAAAACGATCGACGAGATCCTGGGGAACGAGATAGAGAAAGGGCGGGTGAAAGTGGTAGCTTGGTTGGACGCTCAGCCGGTCGCGATATTACAACATCCCAATGTGGTTTGTACGGTGCACCACGGAGGGGCGAATTCGTACTTTGAGGGTGTTTGGTGCGTATTGTCATGCGTGGGTCATGGTCATGCATGTGTCGAATTCAGCATCTGTTGAACAGGTCCGGCGTGCCCCACGTTGTCCTCCCTGTTTGGTCTGACACGTACGACTATGGGATCCGTGCCGAGTATTTGAACATTGGTATTTTCGGGAATAAAACTAGTGCGCCTGGTGTCCGAGCAGACGAGTTGGGTGCAGCGCTGGTGAGGGTCACTGGGAACACTGAGGAAGGGAGCAGGATTAGATCGGCCGCAAAACAGTTGAAGGAGGTCTGTCGAGCAAAGGGTAGCGGTCGGAAATTGGCGTCAGAGTTTATCTTGAAGGAAACGGGGATCACCAGGTAAGACATGGTTCTTTGCTCTGCCAAGTATCGCTGACGCATTCCACAGCTGAAACGCGGAGATATCTGTTGGAAACCAGGACTGCACTTTAGTTGACACTTTCTTCGAGCTCTGTTTCTTTATAGGGAGTAATACGTCTGTTAGAACATGTAAAAACAGGCCTCGGATCGCCAAAATAAAACAGGCCCCATTTCGACCTGAAAGCGTGACAGTCCCATTGCAGATTGACCTCGTTCGCTCCTCCTGGCACGGCCCCACGCCGGCGCTCTTCATGTTTATTCTTTTTCTTTGGTCACTTTCTTGCCATCTACGCCTGTATGTCGCAAAGCAAATGACTATCATTCAAGGAATGGTATAACATACAACTACATATGCCGACGCCGTTTATACCCCAGAAGCCTGCACCCGCCCAGTACCGTCCCCGGACGTTCCACACACCTGGCGCACGCTCCAACTTGGATTGGCGCAGAGAACGAGTCTCGCTGAGAACCCGCGCAAGATGGTACTGGTATGTTGCCAGGCGTTCATCACCTTCTCCCGTCGCCGACAACGTCCGTCCGTCCGGCGGCGTGCCTGATTTCAATGACACCACCGCCGAGGCAGCCCATCGATGCGCGCTCGATTCAAACGGGCACTGCGTTCCGAACGTGCATCTACCGTATTACCCGTGCGACTTGTCTCTCTGATGTCAATAACCGCCATGGGGGACTTGTTCCGTTTGCGAAGCTGCCCAACGTGTGCTGCAGACGAGGCCGGCCAACCTCGCCGGCACCCCCGGGGTTAGCGGCCCTGCAAGTGACTCGTACGCGCACTGACGCGGACTATGGCCGTCACGTTTTGATATATATATATTTTACCTGTTAGAATATTCACTGAACGTTACCAGCAATCAGCTTTGGGAAAGTTCAAACACAGGCACGTCGACAGGGACGACGAGCGCCAAGAGCAGTATTGTTCAACCACTCTGTAGTGTGTGCAAGAGGCTCCTTCGAGTCACCCTCACGTCCACGCGTCATGTACATGCGCCGAGTTACGGACCCATGCAAACTTGAAAATCCATGCAAGTATCACTGGGCATACGAGCAGACATTTTACAGACAGCAGATATCCCCATCACGTTATAAATATGGTAGTCCGTTATACGTATCCATTACCCGACAGCACAACCACTGCATTGGCCTCAACTTAATCAAATCCCACAGACCTGAGAATTTTAAGTAGTCGGCGGCATAATGACCAATGGTGAAGCAGCCTCTATCCATATATACGAATAGACACGAAAGTCCACATTAAACAAAGATACTGCCATAACGTCAATATCAAGGCAGTCCGACGGGCCTACTCAGTTGGTGGTGGCATTCGTGTAATTTGTCGTTGCGAAACCGACCTGCCAGCCTCCGGTGTCGAAGACACAGTAGAAGCGCTCGACGAACACCTGTCCGAGGGAGAAGTCCAGCCCCTGTCCAGATGGGGTACCGGTGCTGGATACGATCGAGTAGATGGCATCATTACTGCCGCCAATGTAGGAATTCAGTGACCGCGGCCAAATTTGAGCGTTGGGGATCAATGAGAACGTTTGCTCGAGTCCAATGTAAGGAATGATTGTCTGATGGGGCAAAAACGGCGCTTACAGTGTACATATTGAAGTTGAGGTTCTGGAGATTGTTGTATTGGGAAGCAGTCAGCTTGAGCAGGTTGGTAGCTTGGTCTTCCGTAGCATCAGTGGCCTGCTTGTACGCATCGTAGGCATCTATTGCACAGCTAAGCCGTCATCTCAGAAATCCACACGATCCACCCACCAGAAGCAATAAGAACCAAAGTGCTACCAGTGTCAACGATGCCAGCGGTCTGCGACAGGATCATCTTGTCACCGTAAGTGATGCTCAGGTCAATGCCCCAAAATTGTGAGGCAGGAGAGGTTTCAGTAATGGATCTGAAATTTTTAGTTTGCTCAGGTGGTATGACACCACTAAACTGAAGACGTACACATTAAATACATCGCCATTGAACTTGGTAGGATCAACGCCTCCAAAAGAAATTCCGCCATTCATGTCATTGTCACTGGTGGGGGGTGCGAAGAAGATGCTGACCACCGCTTGGGCGTCAAGTGCTTCGACGTATACACTGTTAGTCAGAGTGGGAATCTCCACGGTGGGCCTGCCGGTCACAGTGCCGGCAGTCAGGCCTAAGGGACCAAGCCTGCGAAACGATTGGCAACTGGCTTGGGAGAAAAGTGCCCTCATACCCAAGAACGCCATCAACGCCGGCGGGGAAACCGTCTGTGCTGCTTGCGACACCAAATGAGTGGTATGGAGCGTAAAAGCTAGTGCCGATGGTAATGCCATCCACCCATTCCTTCCCTACACAACGTAATTAACTCGGTCTCTTTCACATGTAAAGAGTGGTGAAGCTGACCAGAGAAGGATTGCGAGCCGTATGAGACAGACTAAAGGTAAACATGAGTGTCACTTTTGCGACCAAATAACTCGGTCAAGCTTACCACCTCGTCACCCGTGTCGACGCTAGTGGACGTTTGGATATACGGTTGATCAGCACCAATCCACATGTTGGAAGTGCCAGTGTCGACAATCAGATTGTCTGCATGGGTGAGACCAGAGATCGATATCGTGAAACTGAACGCGCAAAGAATAACCTACAGTACGTGGGCGGAGTGCCGATTCCGATCGACGCAGTGTATGCGACGATGTGGTTGGTGACATTCCCGGTGCTCGGAAGCGGACGATCGCGACTTTGGAAATTGTTGCCCTCAATAGCACTGGCCCTCCCGCCGAGTTTCTTCAACGCAGCAAGACGAGCTTGGTCATGCTGAACGACATTGGTGGCAGTCTCGTTTGTGTTGACCCGCTTGGCAAACGGCAAAGTGATGCGCGGGGTGCGAACCTGTACTGGTGAAGCCGCAATGGAAATGGCAAGAAGTAGAGCAGTGAGTAAGGACAGTGCAGAGAACATGGTCCGCTTGCCAACGTGCAGCTCGAATCCCAGGAATCAAATATATAGTGTTACATATACACTCGCTACGATTCAGAGCGGTATCCTCATTAGCTGATATGGCGGCCAGGGCCTTTTTTTACCGTCATCATACGTCGAAGCCCGAACGCCTGGCCCGCCGACTTTCGTTTCCGCTCCGTCGGGTCCCAACGCGGGAACCAGGGGGACGAGTTTATGCCGTTAACGCTCCAGATTCTTTGTCCTCCAGGGCCATCTGCAAAGCGGTCTGATAACGTGACACAAACGTGAAGTTTATTAGCCGTTTCATCTGGCTGCTGGACGCCCAAAAACTTACGCATTGAGCCTTTTACAATATAGAAAACAGGCTGCTCATCGAGCGCTTAGGGAAGCCGATGGGCCAGTCAAAGCTTTCAAAGGTCGACGAAAAAGGCAACTAAGCGTCCGCCCAAAGTTTTTTTAATTGAAAAACCGCTCAACACAAATTCTACTATGCGAAGGTGGTCGTATAAGAGTATCGCAACAATGTGGATTAATGCCAGCTGCGAATACAGCCATTGAGTGGTGACCAAGTATTTATTACTCTACCACATTTACGACAGACTATAGGCGATATCAAAATTAAGACAACCCAGTGGGAAGCGTCCTGCCTTAGTTTGTGTCGGTGGCATTCGAGTGAATCGTCGTTGCAAAGCCGAGCCGTTCGTGCGTAAAGTCGACAACAACGTAGAAGCGCTCGAAGAACACCGCGCCGAGGATCAACTGTAAATCCCATGCAGCATTGTTTTGGCTGACGAGGACGGACAAGACCGAGTAGATTGCGCCGTTACTGCCGCCGATATAGGAATTAAGTGTTCGTGGCCAAATTTGAGCGTTGGGGACCAATGCAAACGTTTGCTCGAGTGCAGTGTAAGGAACAACTGATCCTTGGAACAAAGGTGGTACTTACAGAGGACACAACGATGTTCAAGTTCTGTAGGTCAGAATATTGGGAAGGAGTCAGCTTGAGCATGTTGGTGGCTTTGTCCTCCACAGCGCCTGTAGCAGACATGTAGGCAGCATAGATGTCTATTGAAAGCACGTGAGTGGTCATCTCGGCCCAGATTTGCATGCCTCACTCACCCGGAGAGGTGTAAATCAGATTGAAGCCGGTATCGACCATACCAACACCGTCCGCGATAGTATTGTCACCATAAGCGACAGTCATATTGCAGGACCAAAACAATGGTTGAGCAGTGGCTGCGATGAAGGCACTAAATCGGTTCGATCAATTTATGATATCCCACGCCCTCGGTTGAAGACTTACCCATAGCTTATCTGGCCGGTATACTTGCTAGGGTCGGTACCACCAAACGTAATCTCGGCATTCACGCGACCGTCACTGTCGGGGGGCGCAAAGTAGAAGCTGAATGCTTCTATCGGAATCGTTCCTTGATTGTAGAGGTTATCAGCAACAGTGGGGATCTGCGCCATGGGCTGATTGATGTAAGTAGCGGTAGTCAACGCCACGGGACCAAGACTAGAAAATAGTTAGTGAGCGTGTTTGAGAAGGATAACATTTTTACCCCAAGGCACCATCCAAACCGCTGAGCGTATCTGGTGCGTCTGAGAAGGTGCTTGCGACAGCAATGCTCTGATAGGGGATAACCAGATCAGGGGAAAGAGTGAGGGTGTCCACCCACTCCCAGCCTACATCAATACAATCAGTTTTTTCATTATTACTTGTCAAGTGTCTTGAAGCTGACCTTGTTGGACACTCTGGGGGTTGAGGAGGAACTGGGGGGGAAATGTCAACGGTACTTTGGGGATCGGACAGTTCAAACAAGCTTACCATAGGCTGGCTTATGTTCCTGCTGGTACTCGTTGGTTTGTACGGCTTGTTGTTGCCAACCCAGGTGTTACCACAGGCCATGTCGATCATCAGATTATCTGCATGTGTGAGCCAAGCGTCACGACACTCGATGCGCAAAATGTAGCATACAGGTAGTAGGTGGACTGCCGACTCCGACCGTCGTGACATATGGAGCGATCAGACTTGCGGCGGTTGTATTAATGCTGTCGGTAAGTGGACCACCATAATCGCGTCTTTGCAAAGACACGGCCTGTGCTTGCAATGCAGCAGCGCGTGCTCGGTCGTTCTGGACGATGTTCACGGCACCACCGCCTGAGTGGATGCGCTTGGCAAGCGGGAGTGTAGCACGCGAGGAGGGAACCCCAACTGGTGACGCCGCTGTGGAAATAGCGAGCAGGAGAGTGGTGAGTAAGGACAGAGCAGGAAACATGGTCGACCAGGCAACAACCCGGCGAGGACGAGCTTTTATGTATACAACTAGCCGTGATTTCTGCCGGAAGGTTCTCCCGTAAGATCCTTGGCTTCGTCCAGATTTGAAAGGGGAATAGGTACATTTATGAGGGAGAGAAGTTGGCGGGTCAACGTAAGATCGAGTATCGCCCCACCCGCCATATCGGCTAGGGATACCGAATAGAGCCCACGTGACTTCATCTTTGTATGAGTCCAATCATAGCGACCCTGAACTACTTGCGAGAGCCAATCCCCGTCCCTAGTCATATAAAAAGTCAGGCAAGCGGAATGTCAATCTGGTAGACCATGTTTCCTGCTCTGTCCTTACTAACTACTTTGCTTCTCGTTATCTCCATTGCGGCCTCACCAGTAGAGGTTCGCGCCCCGCGAGTCACTTTGCCGCTTGCCAAGCGTGTCAACGCAAACGGGGCTGCCACCAATGTCGTTCAGCATGACCAAGCTCGTATTGCTGCGTTTAAGCAACGTTACGGTGGTGCCGCTGTCCCGAGCGACAAGTTGGCTGGTCGAGCCCTAGGTCTATCGCCTCAAAGTACCAAGAATGTCACCAATCAGGCCACCGCATTCATGGCGTCGGTCGGAGTCGGCGTACCGCCCACTTACTGTATGTTATACTTCGTACATCAAGTATCACGATATCTGGTTTCACACATGCAGATAATCTGATCATCGACACCGGCTCTTCCAATACCTGGGTTGGTGCTGATAAACCGTACACGCCAACGTCTCCTAGCAAGAAGTTGGGCGGCCCCATGGTAAGCCTGACCGAATTATTCGATCGCGACTTCAGTGGCGCTCACATTTCCCTTCAGAAAGTCTCCTATGGCATGCAGTCTTTCTCCGGTTGGCTTCACGAGACTTCCCTGGGAAAGGGGGTGGAATTGACTCTATCTATGTAGGGGAGACATGGATGGACACCGTCACTCTCGGCCCTACTCTTGTCGGTCCACTCCAGTCTATCGGTGTCGCAAACAGCACAAAGGGCTATGCCCCTGGCGTTGATGGCGTTCTAGGGTAAGATCACTCTCCCTCCCAAGCCGGTCACCAATTGTCTTGCAGGCTTGGTCCTTTCAGCCTGAGCATCGGCACTCTGACCGACACCCCGAGCGGCGGGCTTGGTTCTGTAACCGAAGTGATGTACCTTGACGTGGCTACCGGCAGTGCAGTGGTCAGCACGTTCTTCGCA
>JBBPLJ010000348.1:9244-20767 GCA_038089715.1 Veloporphyrellus conicus
GTTCCTTGGAGGCCATCTCATCTCTCGTATGTCTTTTTTACTTCAATTATTCAGAGTCATGCACAACAGCGAATTCTGCAGCCTTTTTCATCATGTCCGACTCGAGGAGCACCATCATCATCAAAGTTCCCGCGACCTCTGCCAACATCGGACCAGGCTTTGACGTAGTAGGACTCTCTCTCTCGTTGCACTTGACGCTTACCGTCAAGTTTGGCCCTCCCTCGACCGACCTCGTGAAAATCACCTACTCTGGAGAAGGAGCTGACGAAGTCCCCCTCGATCCCTACCGGAACCTAACGACCCGTGTAGCGCTCTACGTCCTACGCTGCAACAACCACCGCTCGTTTCCTCCGGATCTCGTCAATATCCATGCTGATAATCAGATACCCTTTGGCCGCGGGCTCGGCTCCTCGGGTGCTGCCGTTATCGCGGGCGTGCTCCTCGGGAACGCGCTCGGGCAGCTCGATTTGTCGCATGAGCGGATGCTTGACTATGCACTCATGGTGGAGAGGCATCCGGACAACGTGACGGCAGCGCTCATAGGTGGTTTCGTTGGATCGTACCTCCGAGAGCTCGATCCTGTCGCTAGTGAGGCTGCCCAGGTACCCCTATCAGAAGTGTTACCAGAGTACCCTCCCGATGCGGGCAAGGAGTGGGGGCTATCGCCACCCGTCCCTCCGTTCGGCATCGGTCACTATGTTTGCTTTGGTTGGAACCCTGCTGTCAAAGCCGTGGCGATCATACCTCGGTTCGAGCTTAGCACTGCTAAGGCAAGAGAGGTATTGCCCACAGAATACTCTCGAAAAGATCTCGTACGTATGCTTATATGGGTGTATATCCGTCTGAATCAGGCTGATAGTTACGTTAGATTTTCAACATGCAACGGCTCGCCGTGTTAACCACCGCCCTGGGGCAATCGCCACCAGATCCCGAGCTTATCTACGAGGCGATGAAGGATCGTGTCCACCAACCATACCGAAAAATGCTCGTATGTCTTTAACGTGTTACGGCCCAAGAGTGGCCAACTTAGCAATGTTTGCAGATTCCTGGTTTGCCAGCGGTGACGTCGTCACTTACCCCACAATCACATCCTGGTCTTCTTGGCATTTGTCTCTCAGGAGCGGGTCCAACGATCTTGGCTCTCGCAACCCACAATTTCGAGGCCATTGCAGAAGGGGCTCGTGCAATTTTTGCGGTAGAGAACATACAGGTAGACTGGAAGCTGCTTGAAGTTGTTGGTGGAAGTCAGAGTTACTCAGTACATGTGAACTAGAAGCATTAGATAAATGATCGTTACTGGTCGTATTATGTGACATGTATTCAGTGTAGGTGCTATGTATCCAATGTATCCGGGTATCCTGCAGTCCAACATTCCTTCACTTTTAGCCTCTTGCATTGAGACAAACCGCTCTCATGGCGACGAGGGATGCTGAGCTGCGGTCAAAAGGTAGATCAACTGTGAACATCACATCGCTGCGGTCACTGTTCAAGTAGACTGGCAATGTTACCAGGTTACTCTGATCACCGGCGTCCTCCTCTTCGTGCACCCAGCGTATCTGTGACGCATTCAGGTGGACTGCTTCGCCATCGTTGAGCACGAGCTTCCCAACTTCTGCATCCCACGCAGCTCCCTCCAATGTCAAACCTTGAACCATCGTGATTAAAGAAGTTGAGCTAGGAAACCGCCCCCTAGGACTCACCATCGACGATGAAGGCTCCCGGGTTGTTCATTTGACCGATGTCTAACCGCAGACTCAGCGTTTCCAGACTCCAGCGTTTGCGGTGGGCTACAGCCTGCCGAGTAGCCGTAATATATGCCTCTGGGAAGAACAATCCTCCGAGCCAAACTTCGACGTTAGATAGCGACTGTTGCATCGTTGTAATCCCGTCTAACTGGGCCAAGCGACGAGCAAGATCTGGAATCCACTCCGAGACTGACATGGCTCTGGGAACTTTGTACCGTCTCCAGTGTGTCGGAATAGTACCTAAGTAGCGTTATTTTAGTTACAATCAGGGTAGGGTCGAATTCACCTTTAGTCAGGGAGCTCATTAAGGCACGGAGATGATTGGTCTGCTTCAGTTCACCCTCGCAAACTTTGACGACATCCGCGAGGTCCTTGCGAACCTGGTCAAGCAACTTGCGTCCGATGGTGCCTTCTCTGTAGAATAGGCGGTAAAGCGGATCTGGGTTGTCGCTCGACTGTTTGGGCAGTATATTCAGGGACTAGATAGAAGTGTCAGGAGTAATTCAGATATCATGAACAATGTATTCTTACTGATGGCAACTGGGTCAGCCACTCGCGACAACGCTCGTGCAAGTTACGCATCCACGCCGGTTGCTGAGAAGGTTGACTCTTGGAAGAACTGCCAGTGCTCGGAACGTCATCCTCATCATCGGCCAGTGTTCGCATCTTCCGTAGCTTGCTTAGAAGTTCATTACCTATGACATGCGAGTTTAGTTGCATCGAGCGAATATCTATTGAACCTACCTTGAGCGACAGCGATGACTCTTTCCGCAGTGGGTGGCAGCGTCAACCATGATGGCGGTTCACGGTCTGGTAGCCCTTGCACCCATGATAGGAAGTGTTCTAGTTTAGTGCCATCAGGAGCTTCAAGTACCTGACTGTTATTGATACTGGGCACCAGGTTGAAATCCACGTTGTAGGCAGCCGGAGTAAACAGTTTGTCCACAAATGCATCCAGAATGCGTTGATCGAAATCGCTGTCAACACGCCCGCCATACACTGATTGTTTAATGAGTGTCCGGAGCGCATCCCATGGAATCGTAGCAGGGTCGACATTAGCCCTCCCTTTGGCGATAGCGTTGAGCCATGTGTCGATAGTCCCGAAGGCAGAGGCCATATCGGAATCATTGAAGTCGTACGTTTTGCTCCAGCCCAATGGAACATAGCGCAAGCGTTCCTGGACAACGGCGTGGAACCACGCAAGGAGGAAATACAAACGAACCTTTTCTGCAGGCCCTTGAGCAAGGCGTAGCGGGGGAATGGATCCCAATGAATCGAGCAAGTTGGCCTTTATTCCTGGTGGTGGTTCGTTCATGATGATGCGAGACTGTCGAAGGATGTTGACAGGAATGGATGGGTTGGCTTCCATCGTCAAGAAGAGGCGGAAGTTGCGATGAGGATTGAGGGTTTGTAGCTTCTTCTCTAGCTGTCCTAGCCATGAGGGGGCCAAGTGAACGTTCTTGAGGAGCACCCATGTACCCTGCCTTGATGCTGCAGCAATGGCCTGATCTGCAAGAGTAAAGCCCTCCTGAGAGCCCATGGCAACCGACGACGACCTCGCCCCAATAGTTTGTATGAGATGCTCAACACGGTAGCTGGCATCGTAGCCAGTAACAGATACTAAAGCGAGCGGGGTGGTAGCGGGAATCTCGTTTGTAACCATGGCGCCGAGGTCGAGTTCGGACGACAGGTCATTCTGGAAAACGGTCCGCACAAATAATGCGGTGGATTGCAAGAGACGATCGGGTCGCAAGCATTTAACCACAAGCATAGATCGAAGGGCCTCAACAGCAGCTACTCGAACGTCAGAACACGGACAGCTTGTACAAAAGTGGCGAATACGTACGTGTAGTTGGTTCCCAAGGTAGAGGCACGATCGTCTCAGGGTTTGCAGACTGTAAGAAAGGGACCCAATCTTCAGGACGTTCGAGGACATTGTTGAGAACGGGTTTGAAAAGACTTTGTTTCGCATAATCTTCGAGGTGCATCGTCTGATCTGGGGAGAGCACGGAAGAAGCTGGATGCTCGCTTGAAGAGGCAATAGGCTTTCCAACAATTCCTTGGCCACTTTCGAGCAGGAACTCGAGCTCGTCGGTGATATCCTCTACACCTCGCAGCTTTACTTGTGCTAGAAGGACAGCGAACATGACATGGTCGCGGTGAAGCAAAGCTCTCGAGGTTCGCTTATATACGATCAGGAAGAGGTCGTTCAGCAAGATCTCCCGCCGTCTGTGGTAGTCGGAAACGTTCTTCAGGTTGGGGTTGTGATGGAGCACGTAGTCGAAGATGTCAAGGAAGAATTGTAGGGAGAACTGATAAAAGTGATTGACGAGGTTAAGCTGTTCGAGAATGAAGAACACGGAACTGCAGGCTTGGGCCAATGGTAGGTATTCTGTAGTCACTTGCTCGACTTCCTTCATGACGATATCCGTCTCCTCCACCTTGCGCGTGATCTCTGCAGCTTCCCGTTTCAACGTTTCCAAGGTACTGATGACTTTGTCGTCATCGAGAATATTCCCAGTCGATTCGTTGAGAGCTTGTAGGAGCAACTTCTCCAGCGTTCGGAGACGAAGGCGGAATTCGCCTTGCGCTTTCATGAGATCCGTTCTCTTGCGTTCAGTATCAGGCCGTTCCACCTTGAGTACTTGGTCCAAAGATTGACTTTGGAGGCTGCTACGCGTCATCGTGAAGTTGACGAACGTAACTCTGCTGCAGATGTCAGGAGAGAACTCGACCGACGGATCCCGAGTCGACAGGAACATCGTAAACGCGGGTGAAAAGTCAATATCTTGGTTACCAATGCGAATGAGTACACGGCCCCCTGTTCTGCGAATTTCCTTGTTCAAGACCGCGTTCAGGATGGGATCCAAATGCTCGACATCTTGAATAAGGATCGGGTTGCCAAATCGCAGGGCACTTTCCAAAACTTTGAGGAAAGCTTCGTCAAGGAAACTCGTGACCGTGATCTTGCGTTCCTTGTATTCATTGAGCAAGAAGGTTGTTGCCTGACCAGTGGGGTCGATGATTAACGGATAGCGGTTGAATCGTTTTAGCATGATTGCATTCTCAGTGGTCAAGTTGTCAGCTGGAAGCGACTTGGATTGCCAGCTCAAGCGATCGTCCGCAGTCGAGAGGTATTCCGTCAACGAGAGTTCCGGTTTAAACTTGATGTTGGCTTCGAGAAGATGACTAGACCAATCCTGCCACATAACCTCTCGGTAATGTTGGTCAAAGAAACCACCGTACGCGAGAAATGCTGCAGAGAGCAACACATCACCAACGATGGTACTCATCTCTGCGTCGAAAGTACGACTACCAGACTCCCATCGTTCCTTCTCCGAGGATAAGCTTTCGAGGAGCTTCATGCTGCGATCAACCTTGCTCTGCACTCGCTCCATTTCTGATTTGATAGCCTGCACTTCCGAGATGAGAAAGGCATACTCTTCTTTGTACTTGACAATCTTCGCCTCTAGTTCGGCGACGATGGTGATGATCTGAGCGGCTTGTTTCTTCGTAGTCTCTGCTTGCGTTTCGAGGGATTGCACCTCGTTACGTAGAGGCTCGACCTTGTCAAGAATCTCAGAGAAGCGAACCTGCGCGAGGACCCACTTGACAAGGGGGCCACAGGCTTTACTGGCACGTTGGACGGTCTCAAAGTTGAACGATGGGCGGCTCAAGAAATCCTTCTTCATGAGTTCGCGGAGAGTCTTCGTCATTTGATTGTTGGTGTCGAAGTTGACGATCCTCTGGATAAAGTCATCCCGGCGAATGATGCCTTGTACCGTACGCCAGCTGTCGATCTTGTGACCCAGAATCGTGCAGACAGATTCCATGGCCAGTTTGACGGCTTCTGGTGGATTGGCCATCGTCCTGACTTCTTGCAAGTGTTGCCTCTTGATATTACTAACGGCGGCCTGCGCTTCTAGCACGGCAGGCTCGGCATCCGCGAGGTCAGCCATGACAACAGCACGACGTTGTGCGATGTGCTTGTCCTGCTCTACTAAAGCGGCCTGGATTTCGATAGACGCTGCCTTCTTCTGTTCGGCCTCCTGCTGGTCTGCAACCATACGCTTCAGTTTCTCGTTAGCTTCAGCATCCTTAGCTTGAAGTTGGGAGCGTTTCGTGGCGAGACTCTTGCGAAGCTCCTCGACCTGCGTCACTGTGTCCTTGAGTTTGTCGAGACCAACGTGAAGGTGACGTTGCTGTTCCTCAAGTTCGTCGCGCTTTTCGTTATAGAGCCTGACGTAGTGATTGATGCTGAAGAACACCAGTCAGTTCAACAGTTCAATGCCGATGAACTGAAAAGACTTACAAGTCGAGGTAGTGCCGAGGAGTAACATAATTATAACGGCCTTGGCGACGACTGATGCGCTCGTTGATCTGGTGCATTGACATATGCACGTAGACGAGAGCATTCACGACAGCAATGCGATGAATGGGAGGCATGGAAAGCTCGCGATAGGCAATAGGGAAATGAACCGGGGGGGAATACGAAGCCAAGTCCAAGTCCAACGTATGGGTGAACTCCATGCCAACTTGGTAGAATGCTTGGTCCGACCAGTCACCGAACCAGTCGAGAACACAACGATTGAACAACGCAGGGGAGGTGGCGGCACGAGACGCGAGACCGTTGGCTGGCGGGTTCATGGTGAAAACGACATGAAGATTCTTCGAGACTTGCTGAGTGAACCACCGATACAATTCCTCGTGCGAGTCGAGCATGAGCCCGTCCCTTTGCGACCCTTCCTTGCACGCTGTCATCAAAGCAGCATGCTCGTCACCTTCAAAGAGACCCGGCACCTCTGCGTTTGCGAGAAGTGTGTTCATGCGTTCCAGGAAACCGGAGTCAAGTACATTGGATTCGTCCATGATAAAGCAGATTTTCTCGCCCTTGCAACCAGCGCGTCTCAGCACGGTACGGAGATCATCATCGAAGTCATCGCCAGTATACTTGTTCGAGACCTTGATTTGGAAGATGCTCAAGCCGTTGAGCCAGGCAACGAAACGAGATAGCGTGGTCTAGCAGTATCATTAGCCATGCGGTACAAGCATATAAAGTCTCCTTTATTACCTTGCCACTGCCACTAACACCAATCAGTAGCAGGTGTCCCTGTACTTGGCGGAACACACGGTCAATCCTGAGGACATGATCAAGCACGTCGTTGAATAGAACAAGAGGCACATCCAGTTCTTCCTCGTAGAAGACGCGTAGACGAGCTTTTGTGTACTCGCGAAGAACTTCTCTGTCCACGGGAATGTAGTCTTTCGAGGTCCAGTTGGAGAAGAGAATAGGTCGGCTTAAGGCTTCGTCGCGATTGATGGTTGGGAAATGTTCCATAGCAGCAAGGTCGATGTGTTCGTCAGTCCATTGTTTTTCTTCCTCGGTGACGAGACGGTCTTGGAAAAGACGCAGTGCCTCGTGAGCCCATACGCGCACCAAGCCCTCCACAGATAAAATCTCCAGGGGGCGGATGGCTTCATAGATACCGCGTACCCATCTCGTCAATTCACGAGGGCTATAGACGTAGTGAGCTTGAACGTCAGAAGTAAAACGTTTCTGCGAAGCGAGGTAAAAGGAGACCATTGCGTCCGTAAGGGGTTCGGCATAGGCCCGCAATGTCGGGACGACCTTGAGAAGAGCGCGGTTATATGTACCATAAATCTGCTTGAGCGAGACTTCTCCTGGATAGTCCACCATAACGAGTGGGGCATGGCGAAGGAAACGATGGCTGAGGGGAACACGTCCAGGATCGGTGGGCGGGTTACATGCACCGACAAACTGGATACGTTCGAGTTTAACCCACGACATGTCGCCTCCGCGCCAATATCCGCCGCATTCAACCAATTGACGCAAGAATGAGATAACTCGCTGAGTGCCATACTTGTCTTGAGCTGGAAGGTTGATTTCATCACAGAATACGACCAGCCAGCGGCCAATCTGAAGCGGCGTAAGGATGACGCCGTTTGGAGTCTTTCTGTACTCGCAGTATTGTTCAAACGTCTTGAGAATGAGCTCGGGGGTAGTGGCACTGGAGAAGTTGAGGCCGACGACTTCCATGTCAGGAAGCTTGCGAAGGGCACTAAAGAGCGTCATGGTCTTCCCTGAGCCTGGAGGTCCACACAACATGAGGGGCTTGTGTTCTGAGAGCCACGAATATAGGACTTCCTCATGGCGCACGGTATCCATGGTCGGGACGACAACATCAGCGGCAGTAACGGAGTGAGCGTCGATTTCAATCGAGGGCACCTTGGACTGCCAGGCAACCCATTCACCAGTAGCAATCTGTACATCGAAGTCGATCAGAGACGCTTCAGCAGCCATGGGCGGTAGATCGATGCCGGTTTGCTTCCGCAGGAACTCGCCCATCTCCGCACGCAGGTCGAGCTTAGCATCGCCAGAAAATGCCCAGATAATGCTGACCAGCAGGCGCTTGGTGACATATTGTTCCACCTTCTCGGGGGAGAGAGGGAAATCAGAGTGTTGAATGTTGTACTCGATGATGTTACGTGCAGTCTTGTTGAGCAATGAGAAGAGCGTGTGAAGCGCGCGAGTAGTCGTGAAGTCCATAATGTGGTCGATGGATGCCGCAAATTCGAGGGCGGAGCTGACAAGATCTCCATCTGCAAAATAGCGCTTGAGGATGCCAGCAATTTGGACCTGGGTGACAAGGTGGGTAGAGCCCGGTGTTTCGGCGGCAAGAACGTCAGCACGACGTCCCGGGACATCCGTTGCATCTTCGTCGTCCGCGTCCAAGGGCAAAGATGAGAGAGAATTGAGGTAGTGGCGATAAACCATTGAAGGCTCTACGACATCCTCGCTGAACCAGATCATACCGCAACGACTGACAGTAGCAAGAGTCGCATAACGCAAGTGTTCGACCTCAAACATGATCCGGACGTTGGGGGGCAGGTTCAAACGCTCACCATTAGGCAGCGTAAGTAGCTTGTTGTCGTCAAGGACACTAAAGATTGGTGAGCCAACCATTCCAGCATCGAGCAAGGAAACCAACCTATTGAGATTCTCCACCCACTCCGGATCGACGTCACCATCGAATATAATCCAGTGTCGCTTGGAACTCTCACCACGCACATCATCCACGATCTTGCGCAAGATATGTGTAAATAGACCATCATTCCATTCTCGCGTCGTTGGGTCAAGAGTACCATAGAGCGCATCCTTGTGGATTGCTTTAGGGTCAATGACATATGCCACTCCTTCGGTGCCATCAAGCCTCTCCAACGCGGAGAGGAGGACTTGCCATGCGTTCGTTTTGCCAGTGCCGGAGGGACCGACCATCATGAGACCATGTTGGATCTTCTGAATCTGGTACAATTGGAGAATCTTGGCGATCCATCGCTCGCCAACCACCAGGCGTCGTTCGGCACAAACCTTCAAGATTTGCTCACGAAGTGCCTCCAGGTCAACAGGAACATAATCTGTGCCAGGGAAAACATCTGCAAGCAGGCTGAAAGTAACTCAATAATTAGCGTTAGAGGCATCCGTGCCATCATTGGTCCTCACCTGGTAAGTAAAGGCACGTCATCGGCAACCAACTTGGGCACGATCGTCTCCGTGACGCTCTGAATGACGATGATTTGCTCAGAGACGACATCCGAAAGCCCGTTCACGCTATCCGCGTCCTCCAATTTGGCATTCTGCAGGCGTTCACGCTTGAGGATACCTGCACTGGCAAGCACAGCCTTTAGAGCACGTAGACCAAAGTCATAATGGGGTTGAGGCGACAGCTGCTCGTCGCAGAGATTGAAGAATGGTACGATCTTGGAGGCAAGGGATTCAGCCGTTCGGAAACCTTGAGAGAAGAGCATGACTTGGGCGATTAGCTCGCGATCGGGCCTTGTCATTGCCATTCTATGGGTATGGGTCAGAGCAGTCGTACATATTGAAAGACATGTACGCACGGCCGGAAAAGTTTTGTCAAGTTGGGCGGCAAAGTTGACCGGCCGGCATAGTTGGGGTTAGTTGTAATAAAGATACCTAGTTACCATGCTTAGGCATGCCAGACAGCGGCTTCACAAAAGAACGTACCGATGTTCCTGTTGATTTTCAAACTCTTCCCAACCAGCTCTATCTCAGTATTGGGATTCTTGGCGAGAGCAGCCAATCCTTGTTGGATGCTCTGCACTTGTTGTGAGACCGCACTCAAGATACGCTCCTCCAGTCGGTTGAACTCGTCAAAACATCCCCATGCTCCGACCTGACAAAGACCAACGAAAATGCGGCCCATGGCCTGGAAATCGAATGTCTCGTCGCAGCAGAATACCAGCACGAACCGACCCAACTGGACGCCAAGAGCCTTGACAGATTCGGTTTTGCCTGGAGTCAATCGTCAGAGAATAATTCTACTATGCGGGATTCAACGGATGTACCGGTGCCAGCAGGACCAAATGGTGAGCCACCGAGCTGACTATCCAAAGCCTGGGTAAGAGTAAGGTACACCCGATCCGTCAACGGTGTCTGCACAAGGCGGTCTGGAACACCCAGATACTCCCACCCGTAAGGGAATGTCGCGTTCGCAGCCCGGATGGCTAAACGATCGAGAGGGCTCTCGGCCGAACGCTCCAGGTAGAAACGCATTTGCGAGAGCCACGTGAAAGCCTTGGTGTCGGTGACGCGTTGTTGGATAAGTGTGCGCGTGACGTCTCGTTGGTGGACAAGCTCCGTAATAAGGTGCTCACATTTGCGACGGGTGACAGGGCCAAGTTCGCGTAAGACGATATCAGCAAGGAGATCAAGAGCCTGAGAAACCGTTTCGAGTGGTCCTTCCGGGAGGTTGCCTGATTCCAAAGAACCCTCGACAGACGTAGTCCATGCAACTTGGATAGCTAATGTGACGAGTTGGGCAGGATACTTCTCCATCCAATACATGAGTTGATCTATATTGAGGGGGGAACCAGTACCGTAGAACGATTGCAGTTCGTCAACGGCATCACAAAGTAAATCCGCCAAAGAAAGTCGCATCAAAGATTCCAGTCGAGCAAGCCAGTCATTGATCTTAGGGTAGTCTTTCAATAGGATTGGCTCGCTGAACTGGACTTCCTCTCCCTCACGTGAAGCCATGCCTTGAATTTGTGTAAGGTCGTCATCGAGCTTGATTGTAGAAATCCCGGCGAACATTTTCTTGAGATGCTTCATGATGCGCAGGATATCCTTGCTATTGCCAATAATCTCCAGTAGGTCTTCGTCACCAACGAAGTAGAATCGAGGGAAGGACGACCGCTCGCGTTCAAGGTATTCACCAAGAGCTTTCTGGATTTTGTTCAAAAGATCAGCGAGACGCTCCAAGCTTTTCTGTATTCCTTGGATATTCATGACGTCCACAACAAACGGTGACTTGTACACCCTCTTCATGACAGTCAAAAACTCCGCATTGATGTTTTGAAACCGGGCGCTCTCCACGGGGAGAAGATGCTTGATGTCTGCACTCCCGGAAAATATACCTTCCAAATACACCCACTGGCGTTGAACATCAATCCAGACGTCTTTCGAGAAAGTGAGTACCTTCATTTGGAGAATATGATAGTACTTGTCTCACCGAACAACACGTGAATCCTGTTCAGTTTCTCTTCCCATGAACCAGCCTTTTACACCATTAGCACAGATATGCGATGTCTGTATGGGAACAATACCTCTTCTTCAAATACTAGGACAAAGGGGTTAGCTTGGCGAGACATCCCTTCTGAGTTTTGCCAACGTACCTTTATAGTAAGGGGAGAGTTTCATGGCGGTCAATGAGTTCAGATTCTCACTACACTTGCT
>JBBPLJ010000350.1:9003-24323 GCA_038089715.1 Veloporphyrellus conicus
CCATACAGTCCATTCGACTACCAATCATGTCTCCTAATAAAATGTCCCCGCAGAACATGCCTGATCTATCCACAAAACTCAAGTTGATGGGAGTCGATGTCTGTACGACGATTTCTAACACGCGAAGTCGCTAACCATTCGTAATAGGTCGCTTCTTTCGGTGACTACTTCGCAGAGAAGCGCATATCTCGAGGAGCTCCACGGGTCGAAATTGCAGAAGCCGCACCGACTGAACCACTTCCAAACATCGGTTCTACTCGGCACCGCACGTCCATCGACAAACCTGTCTGGGAGATTAAGATCGACAAAAGCAAGAGTGGTGTTGCTTCCGATGTCACCGCGGTCACGGTCTCGTCAGGCATGGACAACGACTCATCGTTGAAGAACGAAGCTCCGCCAGCTGGCAAGGCGGGCGGAGTAACTCGGTCCAAACGCCACGCTACAACAGCAGATGGGCCGATCGAGTGTTTGACTTACCGAGATCCTTTCAGTGGTGTCTACAAAAAGTTGGTCAAGACCTACCACTGTCGTGTGAATGTCACCACTGAATCCCATCGACTAGATTTATCTTTACTGCAGATGGAAAACACCTCCTAGGTGGCATGATGGTTGGCGATACTTCAGACTATGTTAAGCTCGTGTCTTTGGTGAAGAAAAAGGTAAAGTCAGAAGAACAACCTGTATATATTATGATTGACCGCTCGTTCACGCTCAGAAAGCAATAGAAGAACCACCGTCCAAGTTCATCCTTGGATCTGGAGGCAAAGGAGAGGAAGACGGGGCTGACCTTGACGACGATGCCCAAATCTGCAGTTGTCACGTAAGGAGTCGTTCATTAAAGTGCTCGCCCTAAATGACATCTCCTTCATAGAACGTCACAAAAGGGGCGATAGCTACTTGCGTCAAAGGCGGCATAGACAATCTCGGGGATCTCAAGGCGAAGACGAAGGCGGGATCAGGATGCGGTGGCTGTATGCCCCTTGTCACTAATATATTCAAGGTAAACGTTGCCATCTTTGCATGTGTTCGTCGTTTACCTACTTGGTTCCAGGCTGAAATGAAGAATGCCGGGCATGTTGTATCAAACAATCTCTGCGCTCACTTTGCGATGACGCGTCAGGAGCTATTCACTGTCATCGCGTAGGCAATAAGGTTGCACTTCCTTTGTCGCACTGATTTTTTCGTGTAGGATTCGGAAACTCAAGGCTTTCCCAGAGGTTATGCAATCTGCCGGGGTTAAGCCAGATTCCGTTGGGTGTGAGCTGTGCAAACCTGCAGTTGGTTTGTTTCCTTCGCTCATCATCTTGGTCTCGATCTTATCTCCTTCCAGGTTCGATCCTCTCTTCACTGTACAACGAGCTTGTCGTGTCACCCATCCACCATGCCAATCAGGACACCAATGACAAGTACGTTATATACTGATAGGGGTAGAACGCGTCTGATCGAACTTACTTATGTAGGTACCTTGCTAACATACAGCGAAACGGTAGGGACATCGACTGAGCGGAAATTATGTCTGATAGTAGTTAACTAATGTCTTCACAGGAACATTTTCTGTGGTGCCGCGTATTGCAGCAGGCGAGGTATATTAAAAGTACACATCTTCTTGATCGTCCTTACTCAAAGATTGCTCTGTTTATTGCAATAGATTACCCCAGATAAGCTGATCGTGCTTGGCCAAGTTGCCAAAAAATGTGAGCCTATAATATAAATAACCTAGCTCACCGCAAATCACCTTCCTTCTCTCGTAGACAAACTGTACACCAAGATTACAGGAGGGTTAGCATCCGTCCAATGTCATACCTCAGAATAATGATAACGGCTTAACAGGCAGCGCATTGATCTGTTTGGGGCTCGAAAGGAAGACCTCCCAGACATCTGGGAGGAACTCAATAATGCTGGATTCGAGAGCGGACACGCGTATGGTAAGCATCCACACGCTATAAGACTTCTTGGAAGATATATCGGTGCATAAATAGGCAAGGCTCTACGTACCGTCAAGTCATGTGTTGGAACCACTTGGTGTAGGTATGGCATCGGTGACTCGGTTGGAAGTAAGTATGGACCCCATCACCTACTATCCACCCTGACCGTTCTGTCAGTGGCCATCTACCTCGAAGAACGCTACAAGGGTGTACGATCACCTCATAAGCTGAAAGGTGGCGTTAGCGGGTGTGTCCGGGAATGTGCGGAAGCGCAATCAAAAGACTTCGGTTTGATCGCCACGGACAAAGGATGGAACAGTAAGACCGATGTGTTCTATCTTGATCCGCGCGTAGGTTGCTCACAGCGTTTGGTAGTATTCTTGGCGGGGAACGGAGGTTCCGTTCCACGTCACGCGACCCTCTTCGCCACGGACGTGCCCCCATCGAAGGTTATCCGAATACTGGATCGGTTTTTGATGTACTATATCCGCACTGCTGACAAGCTCATGCGCACCGCTCGTTGGGTCGAGCAATTTGAGGGCGGAATTGAGGTTAGTGACTCCAACTTCCTGTCAAAACATCGCTGTAGATCGCTTACATCCCACTGGTAGAGGCTGAAGAAGATCCTGCTAGACGACGAGCTTGGCATATGTGAAGAGCTTGAGAAGCAGATGGACGAACTTGTGGGCACCTACTCAGACGAATGGAACGCAGTCGTTAAAAACCCCGAGAGAAGGAAGCAATTCCGCCAGTTCGTCAACACGGTAAATTCAATTAGTCCTCGACTCGTTGTGTATAATAATACTTTTGCCCGCAGGGGGAGCGCTTGGCTTCGATGGAAATCATTCAAGAGAGAGGACAGCAGCGTCCAGCCGACTGGCCGAAACAACTCCCACCATCCAAACTACAGGCGTCCCAGATTGCTACACCCAAGTCCGAATGGCAATGGCGCAAGGTGGCCACAGTCCAAGATTTGGTACCCTCAAGCGTCACGACGTGAGTCTCCCGCAGATATTGGGTCTTCGATGCCATATACGTCATTGGACCGTAGTTCTGCCGCCGTCAAATATGGAGATTCCCAATTGGCGATTTTCCACGTACCAAACAAGGGATTCTTTGCGACTCAGCAGGTGAGAAAGTCGCCGGACCCTGACGTCAGCCCTCTCATATTTCAAGCTATAGATGTGCCCTCACAAACGGGCTTTCGTTCTGGATCACGGAATCGTTGGCGATAATCTGAACGGCGATGTATACGTTTCCTGTATGCATCACTCCATATATTTTGCATTTACATTCCCTTACGCTTTAACAACAGGTCCCTTGCATAAAAGAAACTTCCGGCTGACAGATGGCGAGTGTCTGAATGATGTGGAGTACGCCATCATTTCGTTCGATGTCAGACAAGAAGGCGATGATCTCCTTATCTTGCTACCTGAGTCTGAGCAGCTTGATGCCGTCCTTGGGACTAGTAAATGGATGGTAAGACAAGCTTCTGCAGAAGTCATCTCGCGTGGTGGTGGCGCCGGCATAGAGATCGCAACGTTGCAGGACTCTTCTTTGCCAACTGGTGGCTCGTGTGGTGGCTCTGGGACATCCTGTGGTGATTCCACGCTGGATTGGTGAAGTGAATCATCGGAAAGAAAGGTATTGCTAGTATGTCTTTAAGGACTCGATGGATGTACACGTTCTGGGGAGTGTTGTATTTGCATGGATATAAACTTATTTGTCAAGATCTTGAGCTGTCTGCACACACTCCTCGACATTCGGGATACGTGGTGTGCTCAAGACAGCGAGAGGTGAATGCGCACTTCCTGCAAGGGACCACAATGAGTTAGCCTAGCGACTTACTTGGATGCTGCATCAAATGACCCTTCTCTCTATTCGTTCGCAACGACAACAAGAGCTTCACGTGCACCTGGAATGAAAAATGGTGCGAAGGTCAGTCATGAATCCGGCTACTTTGAGACAGTGATCACGACTCGCGTGCAATCGATATTGCCCAACAACATCACTGACATGCGGGACACATGCCCTCAGTCGTGTAGTCGTTGTCAGTGGTATCGTTCCATGACGCTGGTTCCTTTCGGCTGCCTCAGAATAGGCTTTCATTAATGGGGAGGCCGTCTGCCTGAGCACGACCAACACTGATAATAATTTTGGGTGTCTTTGTGGGCGTCCATTGCAAAGGCAGAAGCTAGTAAGTGCTTACTTGCTCATTATTTGGCTGAGAGAGACCTTGTGAGTCATCGCGATGCCAGGAATCTAGGGACAGAGACAGTGAAAGTGCTGCAGGGCAGTGTTATGAGTTTCTGTTTGTCGTCCTACCACTGGCATTTTTGGAGCACATGCTCTATGGTCAACATGAAAAGATGATCTTGTAGTGTCCACTTGATCGTCTCAGGGGCCCGACTTGTCTGACGCAAAGAAACAGTGTGACTGTAGGGGGAGGGATTGAGATGCCAGGAGTCAGTCAGCCGTTGTCAGTACCGGTGCTGCCGGAAGAGTACCGTAAGCATACATTACATTGTTTATGTCAGTTTGTAGTACTTGGTATTACTTACCATTTGGCATCATCGACTACGCGAACCTTAGGCAGGACATGTCTTGGTCATCAGACATGGCTTCTACGACCGCCGCTGCTGTGAAAATGCCCTTTCTTTCTGCATAGTTCATTTCTGACATTTCTTCTAGCTTCGGCAGTTCACCTTCTTCGACATTGAGCCCGTCAAGGATGTGCACGACCCAGCATCTCCGCCTGACTTGTTCAAGGTATGGTCAGACTTTTGCTTGATTTCTCATTCTCACCATTGATTTTGAACATAAGAATGCCACGGAAATCTCAACTGTGATATCATCGTCCCAAGGCTTGGTGGTCGCGGACATACATGGCAGCGTCCATCTTCTTAATCAAGCGTTCGTTTCTATAGCCAGCTGGATCGCGCATGTCGGCGGGCGGGTCACTCATATGGTGGAGGAGATGGGTATTTTGATTTCCATCGGGGTGTGTATCCTTGTTTCTCAGTACCCGTTTCAACCTTGACTTGAACCCGCGCCAAGGACGAAGATAACGTGCGCTCTTCTATTCTGAAGATATGGGATTTGGGCAAGATAGACAGGAGGACCGGCACACCAGTCCTCCTCCGTACTGCCAAAGTGCAGCCAACGGGGAAACCACATCCAGTATGGTCTGTTCTGATCCCTTTCCTCGTAGACTCATTACCCGAGTATAGGTCACCAGTATTGCGCTAACCACTACCCTTTCTTTCCTCTCCGTCGGTCTCGCAGACGGAACTGTCCTTCTGTATCGTCATTTGGACCAATCGCTGTCATCAACTTCCTCGTCTACCTCCGTCCCAAAACCTCGAATTGTTCATGAGATCGCAACTGAACCGGTCACTTTTTTGACATTCATCGTCGCCCCTGCATCTGTTTCCATGAACCCAACATCATCGCCCACTGTCGCGGACCCTCTGAACCCTCCTTCGAATTCCCCTCCAACGCTCTCGCTCGTTATCGTTACCACATCTTCCACTTATGTTTATCCAATTCTACCAAAGCCTTCTAGCCCCACCGCTGTCCTTGTCGACGAGATTGGAGCCGGTTTACGTTGTGCTTGTGTCGATTGGAAAGCGCGGTGGGTGGTTTTGGGCAGAGACGAGGCGGTGGTCGCGGTGGGCAACGGTGGAAGGCTGGGCGTGGTTAGCTACGAAGGTTCGTGCAACTCGGGTCTCTTGAGGATACTCTTGAATTCAAGAGCGTTTCATCGTACAGGGCGCAAGTCTTCGTTATACACCCACCTGAACTACGTGGTTGTGGTTCTCCCGGCATCAGTGTCAGCCTCCGCGACGCTTCCCTCGAGTGTTGCGGCGAAAACTCCCGGACCGCGACAACGGAAGCTTACTACTGACGCCTCATCCCTCTCAAACGTTAATGGAATTACTGATGCAGACGCGGCGAGAGTGGTGCTCATCGACATGGAAAATAAGATCAGCGCCTTCGTTGGGTTATTCGAGCGTGGTGTCCAGGATGTCGTCTCCGCATGGGGTTCAGTATATGTCCTAGGGAATGACGGAACGGTTGGTATATCTCAATCACGAGTGGGCCTTGACATCAACTAAATATTATTCGTACAGGTGACTCGCCTGGTCGAGAAGCCGACCGGCACGAAACTCGCGCTGTTGTATGAAAAACACCTCTATCCTCTTGCACTATCATTCGCGTACACACAAAATTTGGACACGACGGACGTGCATCGGCATCATGGAGACTACCTATACGAAAAGGGCGATTATGAAGGTGCGATGAAGGAGTACTTGCAGACTATCGGTGGTGTCCGGGGAAGCTATGTCGTGCGCAAGGTGTGATTTTCATAGTGTGATTGTAGTTCACTCGTACCCCTATATACTGACTTATGAACAGTTTCTCACAGCTAATTTGACCCCGCTTTTGATGCTCTACCTGCAAGAATTGCATACGCACGGTCTGGCGAATGCCGAGCACACGACTCTGCTTCTCAACACCTATGCCAAAGTGGGAGATGTCGCCAAAGTGGACGCGTTTGTTCGCAGCGAAGGAAGAAGTGTTGGAACTGCGTTCGACGGTAAGACAATGCCCGGGGACGGGACAAGCCGAGAACCTCCGTTTGATCTCGACACTGCGATTCGCGTATGTCGACAGGCGGGATTCTTCGAGCAGGCCGCGTACCTTGCGAAGAGGTGGTGGAGACACGAGGACTATCTGAGGGTAGTGGTGGAAGATATTGGTGCCGGGAGTGGCGATGTGAAGGGGTTGGAGAAGGCGGACAAAGGAAAGATAGAAAACGGATACAGGGAAGCAGTCCGTTATTTGAGAGAAGTGGGCGGGGCCGGTGTAAGTTTTCTTCCTCCTCAGATAGTAATTAGTTGATCCTGGGGCACCTTTAGGCGGAATCGAATCTCGCTCGTTATTGTCGCGCCCTTTTGGACAACCTCCCAGACGAAACCACACAGCTACTTATTGATCTGTGTACCATCTCTGGACCTCTCCCGCCCTCAGAAACTGCGCAGTCTCCGCCACAGGCAACATCACCACCTTCGTATCTGGCCTTACTCTCCCTCTCGAGGGCACCCGCAGCGCCTCCTACGCTGACGGGGAACGACGGAACTGGGAAAAAAGTAGAGGACAAAGAAGGGGAGGAGGATCTGACGGCCGCGTTAGCCGGTGGACCTGGCGCTCAACCTCTTGCGCCTCAAGTACGATCCACGGGTGCCCCAGGGACCCAAACACCGCCCAGACGACCGTCCCCAGCGCTCTTCTTCGCACATTTCGTGAATCATCCTAGATGTTTCACGACATTCCTGGAGACGGTGGCACAACGGCGGTGGGGACAAACGCTGGATGGTGCCGATAGTCCAGAGGCGAACGCGGTTGCTGCTGGTGCGGACGAGAACGAAGAAGCGGAGAAACGTGACCAGGTTGCGGTATGGAATACGCTACTGGAGCTCTATTTGGACGAGGGTATTGAGGGGGACCAACATACGCCATGCGAGCACCACAAAGCTCTTCGATTGCTCAAGTCCATCCACCTTCCGTACGATCTCACCCATGCGCTGGTCCTTTGCTCGAGCCATCAGTACACACCCGGACTGATCCTTTTGTGGGAGAAAATGGGTATGTATGAAGACGTGTTACGATTCTGGATGGAGGAGCACAATTCAGGCGGCTCGTCAGAAACGGTACATTCCACCGAGTCCTCACCGTCGGCACAGGTCATTGCAGCGCTACGCAAATATGGCCCTGACAATCCACACCTTTACCCACTTGTGCTCCGGTTCCTCACGTCCACGCCTGCGCTTCTTACCGCGCACCAAGCGGACCTGGAAGCGCTCCTAGAACACGTTGAGAGTGAGAAAATCATGTCATCTCTGTCGGTCGTACAGGTGCTCAGCCGGAACGAGGTGGCGAGCGTCGGACTCGTCAAAGGTTGGCTGATGAGGCGGATCAAGGAAGGCACGGAGGAGATCGCAACGGTATGATTCCCTGCTCATTTCCTTAATTTTCACGCGATACCGATGACACCGTATCTTTACAAAAGGATCAACAGCTTATTTCGTCCTATCGCTCGGAGACGAGGGCGAGACTGAAGCAAGTTGAGGATCTCGAGGACACGGTACAGCCCAGAGTGTTCCACGTCACGCGATGCTCGCAGTGCAACGGTCAGCTCGACCTTCCAAGCATACACTTTATGTGTAACCATAGCTATCATCAACGGTATGTCTCTCTATCCGCTCTTCGGAGTAAGGTGGCGATTTCTGATTTCTGATAAATCAACTCACACGTAGATGTCTCTTCGAGAACGAGACCGCCTGTCCTTTGTGTACCCGTCAACATGGTATTATACAAGAGATCAGACGGAACAATGAACGATTGGCGGACCAACACGACTTGTTCCTCACCGAGGTCAAGGAATCTGGCTTTAGGGCTGTTGCAGGTGGATTTGGTAGGGGATGGCTGGGCATGAGCAGAAACGCAGCGGTCGCAGGCTGAATCAGTTCCTCAGAAGAACGTGCGGACGTCCTTACTTACATCACTTGTCGTTTGTAATACTCTACAAAAGGGTGCATATCATGGGACCTTATGAAGTTATTAATTTACGTTGGCGCTTCATATTGGCTTCGAGTTTTGTCCCAGTACCGTGCAGAAGGGTCTGATCGAGCAACATGTCTTCTGGCGTATCAAATTCGATCCCGAGGTCTTCGGCAAGAGCACTAACGTCGAAGTGTAATGAAGCTACCCGAAACGCATCCCCGGCCGCTGCTTAGCACATTGGCCCTGGCGGTGATGTGGTCCGGGCGTAAACAACGTGTATAGTTAGCGCCATAACGTATGCAATGAACACGGCTTCTTTACATCCTAAGATGATACGAGCCCAAGGGCCCGCACTTGGGAAGAAGGCTCAAAAGGAGGTTAGCGAACGCTCGCTGCGTGGAAGCACGCCGCAGCCAGACCGCGAGCTACACTGAGACGAGCGGACAAGTGAATTGAACCACGCTCTATAGGACGGCGACGTACGGGTACAAGATGAACTGCTGATCTACAACGTATGTGGCGCGGTATATATGTCGTGCCACGTGTGACCGGCGATGTGGCGCGGTATATATATCGTGCCACGTGTGACCGGTGATGTGGCCTGTGTGGCTTACACTGCGACACACTGCGACACCTTCGATGTCTGCGCTTGCATTCGGTGATCCGTAAGTGGGTGTATTCTGTAGTGTAGGTCTTAATGTATTTACATAATGACTTGTGAATGAATTTATTTAACCTGCCCTCGTTATTGTCGTCATCGTCCCAGTGGTGGGCACGCAGTTGCGCTGCCCTCACCCAAGTTGTTGTTCTCATTGTGGTCCGGTGCGTAGTTTCCACCCGAGTTGTCGTCATCTCGGTGGTGGCGGGCATGTGGTTGTGTTGCCCTCATCCGAGTTGCCGTCCTCACCGTGGTAACTGGCATGCTGCTGTGCAGTTCCCACCCCAGTCATCGCCGTCGTCCCGGTGGAGGGTGTACAGCGACTCGGGTGGTGCCGCTCTACGGATTTTTACTTCTTTTGTGCTGCGACCGAAGATTTGAAGTTTATTTATACAAAACAGGAAATACATGTGAAACTAGACGAATTTGGAATAACTGTGAGCGATACTACATACAGTACTAAGTATCCTATCCAGTAACTTCGGCAGTCACACAGAGTCACATTAGGTCACATGTGGTCATGCGTGCCGGAGTCAAACTCAGTTCGGCATATTTGAGTCGAGTATGTGTTGTACATATATACCGTGTCCAAGTCCTACTGGGGGCATGGCATGAGTGAGCTATTCAGCATCATGAAACTGGA
This sequence comes from Veloporphyrellus conicus, assembly GCA_038089715.1. Classification (NCBI taxonomy): domain Eukaryota; kingdom Fungi; phylum Basidiomycota; class Agaricomycetes; order Boletales; family Boletaceae; genus Veloporphyrellus; species Veloporphyrellus conicus. The sequence continues at coordinate 18,797 of JBBPLJ010000350.1, forward strand.
AGACTGGCATGATTGCTGCACTAGGACCACTGTGACTGTCAGTGATGACTGATTGAGACGTGTCGGCCTTTCGGAGCCAATGTCAGCATTCAAGAATGGATTTGAGTGCGGGTTTTCCTACGGGCTGGAGTAGCGCTATAAATCGGGGGTTCCGGACAACGTCTGCATGCAAAGGATCATCATCGAGATAGTCCTTAATTTGAACCTTCAAATGTCCAACTCTTCCGTCGCAAGATATCCCGAGCACGCCGGCCATTGGCCCAACACTGCCGATACTCTATAGTACAGAGCTGGCACAGTTGCGGCAACCCTCTGCAACCTGAGCAAACTTCAAGCTCCGTTCCGGCAAGTGACATGAGGGTGACAATCCAGCACAACCAGCGTGACAATCAGCATTTGAGCTATTGAGCTCATTTCTGCCTGAATTTCGCTCGTTCAAGTTCGCAGCAACTCAAAATATATTATATAAATGTCTAGGTGCAGGGACGATGTGAATTATGTAAGCGCCGCAAGTTTAGCGTGATCACCGTCGAAAGTGTTGCGCATAAGCATGCTATATCCGCCTGTCGAACTCAAATCCGCGACACGTAATCACTTTGAGAAAAGTTTCAAACAAAAACATTCAGATCCGAGAATGGATGCCATGCCGGAAATTCAACGCTAGCTTCAGCCTAGTGAGTATCAGGCCGTTATGTAATGCCTCGCTCCAACGACTCGTCGCTCGCATGTGTTCCATTAAAATGTTGTTTAAGAACATTTGCATAAAATGACGCCAGGGTATGTTGTTGTTTTTGTTAGCTGCTCTACTTTGACGCACCTTTCTGCAGTTCGGGGGATATACATCTGAAAGTTGGTCTCACCAACCCACCGGATTTTACTGGAATGCTTAAGCTAGTTCGCATTGCTGGAACTGGCTCTTTAAGCGTTGTATATCGTTGTTTGTATGCACAGAATACGGAGGTTAGCAAATTTCCACGCAAACTTCGCGGAAGATTTCATCTATACTCCCTGGATTTAGGTCGCAGTCAAGGTTATTACCTTAGCTCCTGGCTTTGACCCAACTGAAAAGAGTGAACTCATGCGAGTGAGTCGATACGAGGTTCTGCTCTACGTTTTGTTCACTTTCGGAGTGAATCTAGAAAGTGAGACGCGAGTTCGGAATATGGCAAGGATTAGAACATCAAAATATTGTTCCGCTTCTTGGTATGACATACGACAAAGACTTCGGTTCCGATCTTCCTTGCGTGGTTTCGATGTGGATGGCAAATGGAACGCTCAACGAGTATGTCAAACAATATGGAACCAAACTTTCGTTTCGTGATCGTGTCCAACTTGTGAGTATTCGCCACTGGCTCCAGTTTGAAAATGACCTGTTAGTATAACAGATTAAGGGAACTGCTGCCGGACTAGAGTATCGTATGTCTGCCAATTCTAGTCATCGCGATCGTTAAATGACATCTTCTTGTAGTACATTCAGAAGGGATTGTTCATGGAAATTTCCATCCTGTGGGTTGTATTGTCTGATCGCGAGGTCAACTCGTCGGATTTATCCTATTATATTTGTAGGGTAATATTTTGATCGATGACGAACATAATGCGCGCCTCACCGACTTTGGATTCTCTCTGTCTCTTCTTCCACTGCAAGACCAATTATCCTACCTCTGGATTGATTCTTTTTGCCCTGGAAAATCGATGTGGATTGCACCAGAGATACTGTACCCAGAGCTGTATCCAAGTCTCAAATCCGAAGCTACGTTTAAAAGTGACATTTACTCTCTTGGTAGCATCGTCCTCTTTGTACGTTATCTGTCTGTTCTCCCCCGTCTTCCGCCCTTCAATCGGATATACAGACACTTTCAGGGAAAGATCCTTGGCGAGACAGAGGGGAGGCCGAAAGCAAATTAAGGGAATTCCAGAATCCAGCCCGCCCCACCTGGCCTGTGAATATACCGGATGATGTTTGGGGCTACATTGAACAATGTTGGTCCCCGCGATATCCAGAAAGCAGACCATCAGCCAAAGAAGCACTGTCGTTTTCGACGGATCAACTACAGCAATTATTGCGACCCAAGTACGTTCATATATGATTTCCCTGCTAAGTTCTGACGCTCGATTCAGTCCGACATCCGACGTCAATGTCGTACTTTTCGGTGCTCTCGGGTCCGGGAAGAGCTCTGTCATAAATCTTCTTGCCGGGAATGAAATCGTACAGATATCCTCGGGTGTGGAGCCCTGCACCGATCGCCCCAGATGGTATCAAGTCTCTATCGACGATAGACAGTTTCGATTGTGGGACACGATGGGGTTCTTCCTTGCACACGAAGGGTCCAACAATCCCATTTTACCCTACGAACATGCGCATGCCGTCCTGCGAAACATCCCGGAGGGCGTTAACCTTATCCTTCTCTGTGCACAGAAAGGCATCATCTCCCCTTCCCTTGGTCGTCTGTACTGGTTGATCAACCATTTCTTCTACGGAGGTCGTGCCCCAATAGCCTTGGTCGTCACTCACTTTGACACACCCGACAAAGAGTGGTGGGAACGCAATAAGCATCATATAGCCGAACTAACACGCATCCCCACCCAATCTATTCCACATGCATGCGTCACCACGGATCCGGCTGGCTCTGATCAATCTAGCCATGAGCTGAAAGAGCTCTTGCGAAACTTCGCCGCCGCTGTCCCCCCAATTCCTCTGCGTTTTGATCCCTCGTCTTACGCTACAGCTTCTTCTGATCTCACTGCTCATTGTAGACTGAGCAACCCCGAGGCCACAATGCTAGTAAAAAAGTTTAGCAAACCTCTACACCCGTTCAACGTTGTCTTTTTTGGAGAAACGGGGGCGGGAATGAAGTCGATCATCAATCTCCTTACTGGGCATCCGGTGGCGGAGACGAGTCCAGAGGCAATAACCTTTACCCGTTCATACCGGATCAACACGAGGCTGCAACAGTTTTATATCTGGAACACCATGGGCGTCAACGAAGTTCACGTTGACCATGACGTGTACATGCGAGCTTTGGAGAATACTTGCCAGCTCATTCGTGAGTTGTCTGGCGAGGGCGGCATTGACCTCCTCGTGTTTTGCAAGAGGTTCGGCAGGTTTACCCCCGAAGAGTTGAATCGTTACAGGTTATTGGAAGCAGCCCTTTGCAAGGGGAAATCGCCGGTCGCTATTGTCGTCACCCACAACGAATCGCGGGACTATGTAGAGCAATGGTGGGAAAGGAACGGCAAAGACTTTTCCAAGTCTATGGGCAGGAATGTGATCGGTCATGCATGTATCCCAACACTGGCGAGTTACGATCCCAACAGCGGCACACTCGACAAGACACTAGTGGAATCTAGATTGTCAATTGAAAATACACTCGAGGATTGCGTCTTTAAAACGCGACAGCGGTGGAATCAAAGAGGTACATGGTGGTTTAGAGATAAACCAGAGCGATCATTGCGGCCCAAGTAAGTTGACGTACGACTTCCTTTCCAAGTTCTGACGCTCGGTCAGTCCTATATCTGATATCAACGTCGTGCTCTTCGGCGCTCTCGTGTCCCTGAAGAGTTCGATCATAGATGAAAAGTCAACCACGCTAAACTTCGGGTACGTCTTGCCGGCATGATATAGTATGAGCACATTGCAGTGTCTGATTCAAATTAACCTTATAGTCGTAATTGCCCTGGGGCCCCTCCACTAGATCTCACGCCCTATATCGTTAAGACCAGTAATCAGTATTGCGCCGTAGGGAGTTTTGGTGATGTCTATAAGTGTCGGTACCGGTGCAATGGTTCACAAAAGGAGGTTCGAGCGAGCTTTGTACTTTCAGACTGCCTTCTATTTACGTTTCCCCCAGGTGGCAGTGAAGACATTCCGCTTCAAGATCATGATGGATGGAAACCCGATTCGGAACGATGGATCAGTCAAGGTAACCATTTGTTCCATGACCAAGAGTATGATGTAAACTACCTTCCAGATGCTCCGTCGAGAACTTGGAATCTGGAAAGACTTGACCATATCAATATTGTTCCATTTTTGGGCATTACATATGGATTCGGACTGTGTGATTCCATGTCATTGGTGTCGTTGTGGATGGACAACGGATCTCTTCACAATTTCTTAGCAAAGCATAATGTCAGTCTGGCTGTGATACATCGGCTCCGGCTTGTGCGTCCACTTGATATTGACTGCTTTTCGCTCTCTGACTTCGCACGGTAGCTACTGGATGTCGCCAATGGGCTGGGCTACTGTGGGTCACTGCTATCATTTTAATGGTTCAAAGGATGACATCCCACAGTACACTCTATGCCAATTGTCCATGGTGACTTGAACTGTGTACGTCAAAATAGAATTATCCATATTTCGTCGCCTAAAGATAGGACAGAACAACATTCTTCTGGATGCAAACTATACTGCCCGCTTGGCCGATTTTGGATATGCTTCTCTGGTAGGGAATATTCCAGAAGCATTAAGTTATCTCCAAAGATCTACTACAAAGCCGGGCGCCTTACGCTGGACCGCGCCAGAGCAAATTGATCCAGACACGCCATGTCCTTGGACAACCAAATGTGACATATATTCCTTTGGTTGTGTTTGTCTCCAGGGAAGTTCTTCGGATACCTGCTTGCCTCGTACTGATCTCCTTGCAGGTAATGTCCGGTAAACAACCATGGTCTGAAGTTGGAGGGGATGCAGCGGTTGTTTTACGTCTCGCGAAGGGTCACAGGCCAGGCCGACCAGAGTCCCGGAGGATAGATGACCCGTACTGGGACTTAATTCAACGCTGCTGGTCATCCATAGATGACCGACCTGCCATGGGGGAGATAGTCTTCGCCATCCAAGGATTTTTGAAGTGTTTGCCAGAGTGGCAACTTCTTTGTGACTTGCTGAAACTTCAGTCAAGAGTCGAATCTCCTGTGGTTGATTCATCATGTCTCTCTCTCAAGATACCACAGAGGCCGAAGGAGCAAAGAAAATGCTGGCATCCTTGACTTGCATAATTTGAGGGATTGCGCAATTGACTATGGTTGTTCTGAAAGGTGAGTGTTTCACAATCCGACGATCCTAGTAGTGTTAAGTGTAAGTGTGAAATTGTCATTCCGTTCTGGGTAGAGCTTCGATTTCTTATGATGCATTTTTCCCATCAAGGTCGTAAGCCCAGCCAAAGTGACAAATGACTGGGTGATTAATTGACTTGGGGCCCTAGTGAGGCTGAAACAGTTAGAGTGGCAGATGGTGCTTTATATATATATATATATATATTTATACCTAAGCCTGTAATTTTGAATGTTCACACTCGACAACTGTCAAGAACGAGTGGAACTTTGATCACGACAAGCTGTCGTGTGGTAAGGAATGAACGTCCACATCTGCGCGCGGCGACACCCAGAACATATCCATTTTTAGACACAGATTCAACATATCCCCCCTCCCTTTTCTGCTCAATCACTTGCCTCCCTGGTTCAGGAACAGCTACCATAGATTGTACTTGTATCATATTATGTTATATTATGTTTCCCACCAATTTAATAATAC